>SNQJ01S0067340.1:84041-94906 GCA_010110895.2 Picea sitchensis | reverse complement strand
AGAGATCATGGACCAATCGAGTGTTAAGCCACAGATCAATGGCCGTTAATATCGAGGAGATTATGAACCGTCGAATCACTCTATGTCGGGAACATATCGCGACCGTCGGATTTCCTAACTACAAATGCATACTAAGCATACTAAAGAAACACACTTTTACCTAACGACATATTAGACCAAGTAGATCTTAACTAACTCCTAAGTGTTTAAATATCCTAACAAAAGTCCTAGGTGAATTTGATAGAATGTATATCTCTCAAACCTTGCGTCTAAGACAAAGGAAGTCCATGTCATATTAGTGTTGTCATGGCTCGAGGATGGATTCAAACTTGAGTGACTCATTTCTCCCTCAAAAGGGAGGCCTACAGGTAAGTCATGGTATCCTTCAATAGCTCCATGCAAAGTACACATTCTGCTACTTGGACCAATCTAGATTCTACATTGGATAACCTTTGGTCGCATAGCATGTAGAGTAGCAAATCAATTGTCCATGCAAGCGATGTTTGAACCGATGTCTAAAAGCATATATTGATGACTCTCTTTCGATTCCATATTTACTTTAGCAACCATTCTTTCTATAACGTTTATCTTCATATTCATAATGGCTCTTATCTTTTTAACCTTGCTCTTAATTTCACCCAATTCCCACCATTGAACTTTAGGACAATGGTTAGGTACCATGCTAGATTGAACCCCAAACAAATAGTCCCTTATATACAATTCATATTGAGACAAAGAATTGTCTTTGAAAAGGATAGTGAAGCAAGTCCAACACTCATTGTTTCTAGAATTATTGTGGGGCGTAGAGTATTTAATATTCTAAAGAATAATTTCTTACCAATAATTTGAAGTGAGTAGAAAGACATTCCATACATCCAAAAATCATTGGCACCACATCAATCAATATGGATAGAAACCATTGAAGAGACTTGATCCTTTTCACGTGTAGACCTTACGAACAAGAGCCATCAATTCCAACTTCTAAAACACTTTGCAAAACAGTATTACTTTATCCTTGCACCACCTAACCTTGTTAGTGTTTTTTATTCTAGTCCTCAAATGCCTTGTCCTGCCAAATAGGAGGCTTCCTCTAGAACCTTTCCCCCTTTGGTCCATTTTGTTACCTCTCCCTTGCTAAATCGTCTTCCTCTTTGTTGAGGGTTCTTTTAACCTATAGAATTATGTAGTGATCAACAGCTAATAGCATCTCCTTGCATCTTTTCAAAACCCTTCCAATTCTAATGTTCTTTGGTGATGTCTTTCCTCTCATGTTGTCTATTATAAGCATGGAGTCTCCACCCAAGTAATGGGACCTAAGGAAAGTTCTCTTGCTATTTGAAAACACATTAGGATTGTACTTGCTTATGTCATATTGGACATTTAGCTAACCTCCATGCAAACTTGACAAGGAAATGCCCTAATTTGAAGACGCGGTTGTCCAATGTTGGAACCCCATTTCATAGTTTCATTGTGCATGCCCAACTAGATCCATGACAAGGACATGCATACTAGTGTATTGAATATTAGTGCACCAAGTTGTATGAATGCTCCATCCTTTTGGCTTGTAGTGGAGGACTCAACACACATTTTGTAACTACCTTTATCACCAAATTTACTTGTACATAAACTTGTAAGATTGAAGACTTAGGGTTAGAGAGTTAAAAGGTATTCTATGATTTAATGATAGAGGTTTCTACTATATGTATGAGGAATGGTAGAAAATTGTGAAAGATGTGAATGTAGGATGAATGAGTTTTATGACTTTTGTACCTCATGATGGATTTTTGGTATGTTAATGAAAATTGAGTTTATGGTTCCTAAAAACACTAAAATATGTTTTTTAAAAGGACAAGTATTCTAAGGCTTCACTTAACTATCAAACTCGGGGTTCATTTTGAACTTGTGAGACACAGATGTTGCATGCACATAATCAAGAGCCTAGATATTGACTGGTTTATAATATGTCCACTTGAATAATAATTTACTCTACTCAAGATAAAACTTTTAAATCATTGAACTGAAAAACCAAAAGCAAAGAGAACTACTTTGATTGTGTCTTGGTCTGACTGGTGGTTGATTCTTGTTTTGGGTTACATATGTTCCCTTACATGCTCTGGTAGTGAGACACTAAGTATACAACCATTTCATTCCAATTAAAATTAACTTCATTCAAATACACACTTTGAAATTTTAACAAACTAATATGGTAGATGGAAAACAAAATAACAACAACAACAAGCTTGTGTAAATACAATGCTTATAAATAGAGTAAAATAGAGTTATGTGAAGTAAATAAATAAAAACAAGAGATATATACAAAAAGACAATCACTGGGTACCTCTTTGAAGCAGGCCCAACTCCAAATAGGTTCAAGAAACTATAGAATTTAACTACAACACTTACAAGTCACTCATACACAAAATAAAACAATATATATTGTAGAAAATTGAGAGTTTTGTTCACACAATATTGATATCAATCTTCTAATTCAATCCACAATACCAAACACGAGAATAGCATGGAGTTTTTATAGTTGTGGATGGGAATCTACCCATAACAATTTGTATTGACAAAACCCTAAATCTATGGGCACATACCTACTATTTGTTGAATCATACAATGCATTTTCATAGGAAATGCACAGTCCAGAGGTACCAGAACACTAGCAACTCTCGAATTCCATGGTATAGATTTGCGACCATGAATAAATGCATTCAAAATGCTCCTTGATTCACTCCATGCTTTGTCCAGTTGTGCATTTGATGAATTCGAATTGCTTCCTTTGATTTTGGTTCTCATCAATCCACTGAAGAATCATCATCATTGTATAGCTTCCTTGAATTAATTTCAACATGTTGTTTGTTGATCATTCTTAGAGTTTATGGTTAGAAAATGTTATTTTTATTSTAGCTAAACAACTCATACTTATACCCTAATTTTATAATATAAACATGAAAATATGAAAAATGCAATCCATATTTWCCTTTATACAAATGGTGGCTAGGATAGGTTGAAAGTGTTATGTATGAGGATCAKAATTGACTTTATTAGACTTAAAGATTATCAAAGGAGAGGAAAAAATGTATCATTCCACAGTCCCATTAGTTCCCCTTCAAAACTTTCTTATTGTCACGAGTGAATGTCTTCCTYTCTGTTTTTGAATGATGGATATTGATTGAATGTTATATGAATATTGCATATATTTTCATTCTATATTTCAAATATTTTTTGTCAGTTTCAAAATGGTACTTTGAGTGAGACCTTACCCTTAGAGGTATTGAGATGCCATTATCCTTGGGTATATTATCAATGGGATGAATTCAAAACCCGAGGTCTATAATTTAGCAATAACATTGACCCCTACATTTAATTGTGGCATTGTTTAATATGCACACAAACTTTGACAAGCATGTCTCCTAGTTCAAAGAGGTTGTTGACCCCTACATTTTTGTAGTTTCCTTTTGATGTTTCATAAAAAATATCATGCGATTACTGTTTCCTTTGATACATCTTGTGATGTATCTATTTGGGGTCTTCAAATGATCTTTAATTTGTATCCTCTTTGTATCAAATATTTCTCTTGGAGGCTAGGCATCCTTGACCTACTCAAGGGAGACCCCATTTCTTCATCAATATCTTTTCCCTTTCTTCAAACTATACAAGGTTTTTTTCATTTAAGTAGTTTTCTATAAAGCTCTCCATGGGTAAGGAAATTAATGATATTGTTATTTTATTTATATTTCATTTCTTTACTATTAAAGATTTGGTTCTTTCGACCATTCTATATTTTTCAATGGACAAACCTAAGCAAGAGACTTGTCCAAAGCTTTGCTAGGAATGTACTATTTTTAAGAGAATCCAAATATTCAAACCCCCAAGCATTGAAGATAAAGCTCTATCTAGAAGGGACCTAAGTAAGAGAAATTTCCATAGTCAAAAGAATATAGGCCCAAATTTCTCTTATTACTCTACAATCCATAAAAATGTGCTTATTTGACTCTTCATTTATTTGTAGAGTACACACTAAGAAGAGCCATTAATGCTCCTCTTCATTAGATTTTTACTAGTTAAAAACTTGTTGTGACTCAACAACTATAAGAACACACTCATTTTAGGAAGACTATTTTATCTAGATTATGTTCTACTTGTATCTATGTAACTTTCACTATTGAGAGGCTCTTGGAGAGTATTGTATCATTCTCTCACCATATATTATCTTGAAGACTCGTTACTCCTCATATTAGCAAGTCTTCCATGTTTCAATATAAAGTAGTAAACCCTTTAGAGCCCCATTTACAATGGTGAATTCTAAATTTAGCTATTAGGGAAAATCAAGGGTGAATTGATCTAGATTTACGAGGGAAGAAAATGAAACACAAAAATAAGACAAAAGCACATAGATATAATAATACTCAATTTCTATTAAAGAATGAAATATGCAAAGGTTGTAAAACAAAATACATAGTGAAATGAACTCGCTAGAATGGTGATAGCTTATCTCTGAGAAAAGATGTGATAGCTACGCACATTTCCAAGAAGATGCTTACAATGAGGCTCCAAAGGTATTTTTAACATAAAGCATAAATGAGAAAACCCAAAACATCCAAAACCCTAACCCAAGAGATGAAATGCCAAAAGGTTTGTGGGCCTTGATGGGGGTAGTTTATACGTCAACTTCAGGGGGCACAAATTTTGCATATGATCTCTTTTTGGGGCACTCGGTACCTCATTTGAAAGGTCTAGTCGGGGAGTACACATTCAATTCGGCCTAGACTTTCCCTTTCCCCACATGTTAAGAGTTGCATAGACAAAAGAAATTTCGTTTAGGGCCTCAAAAAAACCTCAGAAGTTTGGGACCTGAAAAACCATAGAAAAACTGCCAAGATGGAAACTATTTTTTGAGCCAGTGGAATAGGAGGGAGGCCACTGATGTCCACCTAGATTAGTCCTCCCCACTTAGGAACCAATGGTATCCATTGCATTGAGTGCCCCCATCAAATGGGGAAACTTCTATTGAACTTGACGCTTGGTGAGCCACTTGCCTTGGTGCAGTAGCTGCCATGTTTTGAAAACCCAATAGAGTTGGATCTTCTGTTGGCGGGTACCCTTAACCTGCATTTCCATGACCCGATAAATGGTTGCATATTCCATGCAGTCAGGGTTGATCTCTGTAGGTGTCAGTTTCTCTACCACTTCTGATGTGTCGAGCAGTCATCAATATATTGTTAAGAATGATAGTCATCATCACTATAATTTTCACAGAAGTTTCAGGAAACATATCAATGTTAAGAATGACAATATATTCAGGAACATTGATATTTTGACATAAATAAGACTGTAGTAAAACATTTTTTTCCTAAGAACTCAATCCTTTGAAACACTTAGTTAATACTCTTTCATTTATTATTTCTCTTTGAGGGTTTTTAGGCAACTTTAACATTTCAATAATGGATTGACAATTTATCACAAATAGAACTGACCCATTCGTGGAAATGACAAAACTTTGAGACATAATGTAATTGGAAGCACACCATGATATGAATTCAGGAAAATTGTATATTTGAGGGAGGATGAACTTCGCTAAATCAGACTTGTTATACCCCATTTCTAGGGATAACTAAGGAGATGATGTCTCGAGGTCCTCGGGATGCAGACATGGAGTGTCAAGGGATGGATTTACTCGTGATGTCCACTTACACAGATGGAGACCCGATTCACCACCATACTTCTCTGGTTCATCATGATGGAATTCACCACATCAACCTATTTCTGGAAGACAATGGGTCTTTATCCATGAGGTACAAGTCGAGTATTGTGGTAAGTGTCACTTTAATACTTGAGGCATTTGAATATGTTGCATTTAAAGTTGTTTTTAATTATAGAACATCTTCTTGGAAATTATGCTCTTTGCCCTGTTTCACCTTGGTGGTTGACATTGTTCCCTAGAAAGTGGTCACCCTTAGGGAAGGGTTTGGGAGGTCTCCTTAACAAGTCATCATACCATTCTGTATCATACTTGTCACTTTCTACACTTCATCCTTTTCGTCTCCTCACCTTTTGGTATTTTCGGGTGTACTGACCCAAGAAGGGACTGTACCTTATATCATGGGAAGAAGCGGTTGAAGGGCCAGAGGCTTGTATCTAGAAAAATATAAAATCCAATCATGAACCTTATAGATGCCCGCCCAGGGATCCTGAGGACGATTAAATGTCTCTCATAAGAAACTAATGGGACCAGTAAAAAATAAGAATTTAAAAAAAAATTCCAACCAAGGTAGATCATGTGTGGGAAATGTTTTTCATGCTTAGGTAGAAGCCCCACACATTGTCTTCAACTTGGGGAAGCACCGTGTGACTAGGGTAGAGTCAAGGCGGGTAATGTTTTTTATGCTTAGGTAGAAATCCCACTTTGGTTTCAACCTGGAAATAAATGGGCTTGGAAAAAGGTTGCATTGAAAACAAAGGTGTGACACACCCTCTACAAAGGCACCCATAAATCAAACAATACGAGCCCTTGTATGTCATGAACCCCATGCCCAAAAGTTTGTTATTTTACCCCCATACACTTCATCTTCTATGCATGGCTTAGAGAGGGTACACCTAGGAAAACTTCTTGAATTAAGGAAGAACTCACTCAATAGATCACTATGACAACCCTCTCATACATAAACTTGGCAAATTGCATAGGGTCTTTGAGCACTTGTTTAATTTGATAAGGTAGTTTGGATGCAAATGTTTAGGTGTGTCTTCTATTAAATGTGATTTTACTTGGCATGATACATTTGAATTGAGACCCTTTGAGGGCACATTCATTTTTCTTTGCAGGACCTCACTTGATGGACGATTTGGAGGAACAAGCCTAGCTTGGGCCTTCATTCAGACAAGAATCCCACGGGTTGGATGCCATGACCCCACACCCTGGAAGAAGCCAGATGGTGAAATTTTCCTTTGGAGGCATGATGAGACACCTTGAAGGATGAAACCTATCCCCCCTTTGCCCAATGTTTGACCTTGGAAGGTCAAAACGCCTCTCTATAGGGCTTGACGTCATGATTTGGGGCTGGGGTTTGATGATGGTGGTGATGAATTGATGGAGAATTGGAATGCCTTGATGGAGAGAATACCCTATCACATGAATGGATGGCCTTTGTAGGCCCATCAACTTCCTCTCCAAGATAAACGATTTGCTAGAAGTGCCAAAATGTCACCCTAAAGGGGCATGACATCATCTTTTTAGGGTTTCTTTGTGTAAAAATCAAATTAAATTTGTAAAGGGGTAAAATAAAGGAGGTGGGCCTCCTTATTTTGTGTTTTACCCTAATGATATGTGGACATACTAAATTTAGAGATATTGTATAAATAGAGACCTAATTCATTTTATTTATCATAGCTCTCTCACTTGAGAAGACATACTTGGCTGAAATTTTTGCCCTCATTGGGATTTTTTCTATCTCTCTCTCTTGTGCTAAATTTTGGGTGCTTATTGGTCTATTGTGAAGTTAAAGTGGTGCACTACCCTTCTTCGAGGATTATTCTTGCATGTGGATGGAATTTACTTGGTAAACTAGGGTTCTATCTTGCTATCTTATGGAATTGGTAAGGAAGTTTATGCATTTGTTGGTAATTTCTTCTTGTTTCATGATATTCTTGTCTAAAACCCTCGGAGGAGTATAAGGGCATACACCATCCACCAAGTTTCATCTTAATTGTTATTTGATAAATCATTTTTCACAAGGTTGATAGGAGGAGTAAAAGGGCTTACACCCTCTTAGACTTACCTTTGTTGGATTGAATTGCTCTAGGGAGTAAAAGGGATTACAACCTTAGAGAGCTAGTGGATTCAACTCTTACAACCAAGACTCCATTGCCCAATATATTAAATCACTAATCAAAAAATTGCATTGTAGAAATAAAATAATTTTCATTGGTACACGTGAAATCGAGAGATATTGCATTTGTTCAAATTGGAATATTTTCATAGTGTTATAAGCTTGCTTGAGCCACTAGGGCTTCTAGCTTAGCCTAATATTTCTCTTGCTATAATCAATTTAATGCTACAACCATTAGGGTTGCAACAAAACTCACTCAAACTCTTGCTTTTACTTACTATTCCACCATTGAAATTTGCTTGGAAACTACTATAATTAATATACTTGTCATTGGCTATATTTTGGGTGGTTTACTTGCTCATTTTGGTGGTTGGATTTTGTTGTTGTAGAAAAAAATTGCTACAACCACGTGGATGTCATAATAATTTGCTAATAATATCATCTAACAACCTTCTATTGTCACTAAATTCTTGTTCTATTTCACTAGAGTTAAACTAGTAATTGCTAGCTTAGTCTCTTGCATCATTTACTGGACTTTCGGTGATATATTTTGCAGTCATTGTTATCATTTACTTGCTGATATATATTGGTTTTTATTGCTGAAATATAGGACAACAAGTTTCACTTTCTTATCCCTTTAATTTTGGGCTTGTATCTCGATAGTTTGTCTTGTTCTGGGTAGGTATACACTCTCTTGCAGGTACAATATACTTTGGAAACTTACCCCTACCAGCAAGACTCTTACCCAAGACCTTTTTCCACTTCCTAAATTGACCTATAGGGGTTTCACCTTCCATCACTTCACTTTCCATCTCAATCGCCCTAGGGTCACCGAGATTCCCCCCTTGTGGTTATTTTCGTCATCACTAAAGCGAGGGGAGTGTCTATATAAGATGACAATGGGTAGATACTCTCACAGTTGTCTCACATTTGTGGATTGGGTTGGGCTTTTCCCAACCTACAATTTGTGTGATAACAAGACTCCCATGCATGATAAAAATCAACAAGGTCTCTGAAATGTTGCATAGCTAACTGGTGCAATTCAAATCGGTTGAAAGAGAGTACAATGTCATATATATATATGTATATCTATCATCCAAATCTTGCTCTTCGACAATGAGTGGTATTTTGGTTTTAGCAGACTTAGACGATTCCATTTCTAAATTTAGAATGTGAGAGGAATGCAAAAGTTTTTAAATACCCGGGATGACGCTTGATCCAGAGAGATTTTGGCTTTGATGGTGGCGATCGTTGTAATTCAAATAAAATTAACCTCAAGTTCTCGTTAATAAAAATAACCGTTAACCACGAGATTTAACTTTTAAACATAGAAAATAGCCCTAAATATGTGGCAACATCAAACTCATTAAAATGACTAATAAAAATATATAAATTTTGAAATAAATCAGTCATTTCACCTTTTCGTCACCCGATGTCAGCATTCCACGTTACCATTCCATAATCCTGTGAAGGGTCAATTTCACGTTCATTTCGATGGTGGGGGGGGGGTTGAATGAGCATGTTGTCGACACGTATCTCCAGCAAAAACTATGGTATACCTTTTCGCCCCCCCTTATTAAACATCGAGCATACGAGAGGCTAAAATGACATATGAACCATCGATTTATTTATGATTGTGCCCRATTTACCTGCTACATAATGATATTTTATTAATACATATAAACCAATGTATARTGAAGCAATATTAAGGTTTATTCGATCACTTAATAAAAATAAAGGAATGAAACATAAAGTTAAAACAAAATTTAAAGCTAAACTATATTAAATTTTATTTAAAACGCTTTAAAACAAAACAAATTAAAATAAATAAAAGCTAAGAGAAAATTTAAAAGTTAAACGACTATTTAACTAACTAACTACTAATTTAAAAGTACTCATTAAGAAATTTTATTTTTTATTAAAAATTAAACAATGTTACAACAAAGTGCATAAGAGTCTTGAAGATCCGATTCAAGTTTTCCACCCATTCCAAGAAAATTACAAACTTCACCACTACCTTGTACATACTTACATAATATCATAGACAGGTACCCCATAGTCAAGGAGGCCCCGCCACCACAACAGAGGATAAAAATTTGATACCACCAATACTCTCAGTGATACTACGAGGTCCACCTCCTCACCTATACTAGCCCAACCATGTGAGAAAGTAGATATTTACCTCTATAAATTCCAAACATACTTTGTGTACCATGAAGTAACCTAGGGTTGTGTCTTGCATCCAAACAACATGCTTAAGTACTACCAAATAATGTTGCATCAAAGGGAAAGTAAAGAAATTCAACAACCCAACCCATGGTAGGACTAAGTTCACACCTTCTCTCTCCCATGCACCTAGTCTTTCCATAAAATTACCATCTTGAAAACCCAAAAACAGAGTAAAAGTAATTGTTCTCATCCACATAGTTTTCCCCCAATAGTCATGTGTCACATGGTTGTTAGAGGGGTTTCTACATGGTGAATTCCTCAAATTCATGGTGGTACCTAAATCCACACAATGGGTTCAAATTAGGTTAAAAACCCTAAAAAATGGATAAATAAAAAAATTGAACTGCAAGAAAATGGTAGGGGAATGAGAATCTACCCAGATCCAACCCCTCCAAAAATTGGTGGCATCCTTTGTAATTAGTAATGAAAGTTTTATGATAAATTCTCCAATATCAATAGCATGTCATGAAAATGATTTTCAAAAATTATGTTTTCACCCTATTTATAAAATTGACCTTAAAATTCATTTGACATGTTTGAAGACATGCAAAGTTCGTTCATCGTGTCATGTGTATTGTTGAATGTTATTTTTTGAGATTTTTCATCGTGCTATTGTTTTTATGATTACAATATGTTCTTTCCTGGAATTAATTTTCTCCACCTTCATTCAAGTGGACCCCAATGCAGGTATTCATTTCAAAAGCAGTGTATAGGATAAATATTGTCCTCCTCAACATTGCATCTAAACATTATTGTCATTCCCTTATGCCTTAGGGTCCATGCCATAAATGATGTCAATATAGCCAT
>SNQJ01S0067340.1:10957-33050 GCA_010110895.2 Picea sitchensis | reverse complement strand
CTCTCCCTCCCTCCCTCTCACTCCCTCTACCTCTCTCTCTACTCTCTCTCCTTCCCTTCCTCTGTCTCCCATTATCTCTCTCTCACGCTCTTCATCTCTCTCTTTCTATCACTCATTCATGCTCTTCCTCACACTCTCTCTTCCTCTCCCCCTTTATTTATCTCTCTTTACCCATCTCTCCCTCTCTCTCTCTCTCTCTATCTTAAGGTTGATACCTACTTATCCAAAGCCCCTAATGTTGCCAATATTCCCACTAAGAGGTAAACGATATGACTAGGAATTCATGTGTGTGGGTTCAAGGTGTTGTTTGTGGCCCTGGATGCATGAGTTCAAGGTGTTGTTTATGGCCTTGGTCTATGGTTGGGTATGTCAGTTCCACTAGGTGGTTTTGAAATGTTGGTATGTGTCTGAGGGTCTTGGAAATGATATGCACACATTCTTCGTTTGGGGCGGGGACCAAGCCCCCCTTATCTAGGGTTCAGGAGAGGTGTTGGGTATGTGTTATATTCTTTGAAAGAATGGCCCCATGCATTGGACATTGATATGGGAGCAAAGAGGGGGTTGGGGATAGAGCCCACGAAAAAACAATTGGCCGATTTTTTGAGTCTATTTTGGTGATTTCTCATCACACGGTTTTCGCTTCTGGTCGTGTTATAGTGCATGGTATTTCTTCCCATAGTTTTCTAATTCAAAGGGGGTCATAGGAGGTCACTTCACATTCTTTTTGTGTTGGTAATAACGTGCAATGCTCTAGGAATGTGTGTGCATTCTTAAAGCGCATGCACACTTCTACTTAGGAACGTGTGTGTGTTCCAAAAAAATCCTAGTTGGAAAGTTTACATGGTTGTTCGGTGAGAATTGAGGCTATAGGATTAGGAACGCATATGAATTTCTAAGAACATGTGAACGTTCCTACTTGTGTGCATTCTTTTGCACCCCATTACCACTTTTTTGTCCATCAATTTCGTTTACACACCCATACAGAAATACATTTCCCTAGGAATTCTCTTAGGTTGGATTAGAAAGGAAAGGATGAGTATAGTGAATGTATCCTACTAGTGGAAGGAAATGACACTAGCTTTCCCAATCATAGGCTCTTACATGGAATTTTGAGTGGGAAGTGGATCACAAGTAAGAGGGGGGGAAGATGCAATAATGGCATATGGTAGAGACATATTTCTACTTGTTGAAATCATACAACATCTGCATGTAATTGGAAAATGTACACTTAATTTGATTGACAACCTAGTTGATATTTCCCCTTGGTCCTAAGGTCGGAGAAAGGAAGTCGATCTTGTTAAAGAAGGAAATTTGGCCCAAAGGTGGGATAAGTTTTTAGAAAAAATCAAGAAAGCACATATAAGATTGAACAACTCCCGAGATGAATTAATCTAGGCTCTCAATGGAGCATCTCGGTAACTATATCCATAGTCTTGGATACTCAACTCTTTCTGGACCAGGACCATGTGACGACAAATGGTGGTGGAAGAACCTTTGGAAAGTGTTAGGGTCCTAACCTCCCTAACCCCTCAAGTAGATAGAATAATATGTTTTTCTATGTAATAAAGACTGACATTAGTAAATAAGGCCTATGTAATAATGTGAACATGTCTAATGTAAGAATACTTACTAAAAGGTTCTTCTTCTAGAAATATCTTCCTCTAGAATGTTCTCTAGAAGATATAAATAATACAGATAGGAGTAGAAAGCATGGAAAATTTTGTCTTGAGAATAATTTTGTACTTGAACTCTGCTCTGTTTGAGGTTGCCCCCTCGAAGAGGCAAGTGAGCTTGGCTAACGAGATAATAAAGGTATCATCTTTTGGATCTATTGTGTTCGTTATTCTGCTCTTTCTACTAACTATTGTGATAAAAATCATATTTCTTCTCTGCAAATTATCTTTTGGTACCTTACAGAAAGTTAAGGTCCCTCATAAGTGTAAGTTGTCTATGTGGCTCATATTGAACAATACATTTTTAACATGGGAATCCCTCCAAAAATGAAATAGAGTAGGTCTAAGTATTTGTTTACATTCCAGGTATGGTGAGGAAAACACTTCACGTTTGTTCTTGCATTGTATTTTTTCTCATAAATTTTGGGTTGAGGTTGGGGAGATTTTGCGTATCCACACCCTTTGGA
Source organism: Picea sitchensis (assembly GCA_010110895.2). Taxonomy (NCBI): domain Eukaryota; kingdom Viridiplantae; phylum Streptophyta; class Pinopsida; order Pinales; family Pinaceae; genus Picea; species Picea sitchensis. Next base: position 30,910 of record SNQJ01S0067340.1, on the reverse strand, counting down.
ATTGTGAATCCAAAGATGTATTAATGTTTGGTCTAATCAACAAGATTCAAAGTTCTTCAGGGTAATCCCATGTATGGTTCCATGGGGAATATGGATAGCTATACATTATGTTTTGTTTGAAGAGAAGATGATGCCTACTTTTCAAGTCGCTTCCCAAGTTAATGCTTTATTTGCATATTATAAGGTTATTCCAAAGGTTAAACCATAGAGAATTCTAACATAGATACAGGGGGACAAGTCTTTAGCTTGCATATTTTTCGATGGGGCTTGTCAAGGCATGGATTCTATTAGTGGGATTGGTTTCATTCTATATCTTCCAGAGACACACAAATTTAAGGTGAAAGATAATACAAGAAGAGGAACAAATAAAAAGGGGGAATTCAAGGCCTTATACTACTCACTAAAATTTTCTTTGGACAGAGAGATTGATAAGCTTCAAATCATGGGTGATTCATCTATGGGAATTAATTGGATGAAAGGAAGCCTCAAAGTACAAAATATTTTTCTCCTTCCACTAACACAACAATTAAAGGCAATATCTAATCAATTTCTTTGGATCATCTATAGTCATATTTATAGAGAGCACAACAAGATTGAAAATAGGCTCTCAAAGGAAGGACTTCATCTTGGAAGATGTACAAGGTGACCATATAGTGGTTTTACAACAATTTTTTTCAATGATTTATGAACTCCTTTTGAATGTGTTTTTTGTGAGTACATGGGACTCTTAAGCTTTGTTTTTTCAATCACTTATAGATAGTACACTTGATATTATGAAGGTTTTGGATCTTTCTATTTTACAGTGAAAGATTTTGAAGATATCTATCCGTGGATGATATTTTTGGAACTAGAACGAGGGATAATTTTAAGGATCAGAATTTATATTAAAATGTAGAAACTTGGGCTAATATCACTAGTCCTTAATATGAAAAATGTAAAATGTTTGACAATATTTTGGTAAAAATAATCAAATTTCTGAGGATTTTATATAGTTTCTATAAAATTTTGGTAGATTTTAAGATAAAACAATTTTATTTTATGAAATTTGGGTGAATTATTTTTAGAAAAAAATTGAAATTGACTAATCTTTTTTGAGAAAAACCATAGAAAACTAACTCATTTACCCAATTCAACCCCTTCTGTTTATTTTAAACAAACCTTTTTTTCTAAAAAAATTGTTTATTAAAAATTAAAATTTTAAAATAATTTTTTCCATTTATAAACAAATCATAAGAAAATGTTATTAGCTTATTGTTTTTTTTAATTTATAAACGGAAAATTATATTTTAAATTTTTAAAGTATTCTTTATTCATATTTATAAAAATAAAAAAATTATTTATAAATTTTTATATCACTTATTTGAATAAAGATTGTTTACAGATATTTATGAATAAAGTTTTTTTTTTTTTTTTTTATTTATAAATTTTTATATCACCCATTATGAATTTTGAATAAGGTTGTTTACAGCTCGATTTTTACAGATATATATCGGTACGATCATGCTTAACACGGGTAATTTGACATTCAATTTACTTTAACATAAAGTTACCACAATAATATGGTTGAAAGCTGACATCATTGTGTGTTGAATTCACATTCACATCTATATTATTGCACAACAATATTAACATAATCGGATTATTAAATTTTATTATAGGTTATTAACATATATCTATTTTAACTTTTTTTAGAATAAAGAGAGATATTAAATCTCTCTTTAAGATTTACACTTTTATTTTGATGAATTATTTTTTTATCTTAATTTAATTTAATTTAAATATATATATGTTTTTTATTTAAAAAAAAGTTAAAATTTACATATACAATTTTTATTTACTTAATTTATTATTATTATTTAAGAGTTACAAGTGTACTTCTATATCTAATTTGTACACTAAATCATACACCAATTTTCATTTACTTAATTTTTTTATTATTATTATTTAAAAGTGATAAGTGTCCACTCCATATTTAATTTAGGCACTGAATCACACATCAACCTAATATTACCTAGTAAAATAAGTCTGCTAAAAAAATCATTATATAATGTTGCTTTGCAATGCGTTACCTTCTACTCATCTCCTTTTCTCTGGTTCTTCGCAGTCACTCTTCTTAACAGACGTACAAAGCAGGGGTAGCACGCTCATGTTGTGCATTAACCCTCCAAGACGGTGAATGAGGTACCAGAAGCGTGCATAGAATTGTATATAGTTTTGCATTTATCACTTCAAAAGAAATCCTCACTTTCTTGGAAATATAGTTTGGCATTTATCACTTCAAAAGAAATCCCTACTTTTTTTGGAATTTTGCATAAACATTAAAATTCATTATGGACTAGTTAAGTCGAAAGGTATATATCTATTGGAGATGGGTACAATTAATCACTTTTTAATCTAAAATTCTAATCTGATGGCTAACAATTGAAAATGCTGGAATATTCTTAGTCATCCTCCCAAATCAATGAATGTGATTTACTCTTCATAACTTCCTTGTATTTTTGAATGCATCAGTTAACCTGTTTACTTTTTAACATTTCCCTAATCATATTAAGAAATCACTGTACCACCATATGACTGCCACGTTTAACTGATTAACCTTTGGAATTACCACATTTAAGATTAACTTTTGGATTTCCTCTGCTCTATGTGCATTTCAGCTATCCGTGTATTGCGTTCACCAACCACAACACCAGCGACTTTGCGGCTGTGCTAATATTATTTCCATAAAAATACTTAAAGTATAATTATTATCTCCATGGAAATACTTCAATTATAATTATTATTATTTATTCAGGCACAGCAAAAACGTTTAAACCATGAAAAATTCGTGGTTCAACGACATGCATAGTACATAATCATAGACGTGAACAATAGAGTGGTCCATGGATCAGCCGAATGCCTCGCAGGTCTTCTGACTGAAGCCCAAACGGTTCTTCTCTCTATCATATAATATATAAAAGTTTTGTTGTTGGTAGTTTCCTAAGAGCACAGCAGGTCCAAGATCTGCTCCCAAAACACTGCTGTTGGTCATTGCCAAGCAGTATGTATGAAAATGGGAATCCCCAGCAATGAAAGTATTCTCAAAAGGCAATACCATGTCTGAGCCACCCTTGAAATGGAATGCAAACTCAGGGAACTGAATATTGTCCACACCAGAGACATTGTAACACAATCCATAGCCAGTTAAAGCTTCGATTTCACGAGTTCTTGTATATCCAATCTGAGAAGTAAGCTCACCTACAATCTGGTTATAGACTGCATCGGGAAAGAGAGTGACAGAAGAGCCCGAGTCGATTATGGTTCCACCATTCCCATTGGTGTCAAATCTCAATACGTTAGAGGGCAGCTTCAAGCGCTTTCCACCAATACTGATCCCTGTGAGACCAATGTAATAGTATATGTTGTATGAAGGTGCCCTGGAGTTATGTAGAAAGGGAGTATAATTCAAACGGATATCCTTGGGGACAGCCTTGTCACCGAGCACCATCCTGCTGCTCTTGTTTTTGTTGTCAAATAACCGGTGGCTCTGAAGGCAATACGCAAATCTACCGCTAATAAGGGGACTAAGCTGCGAAGGCATAGACAGTCCTCCTCTGCCAAATCCTGCAATACCAGCAAACACGGACGAAACCACTGAACATCCGACTCCGAAGTGCTTTATTTCTCGTCTTCCTCCGTCTTCCAATGGCAAAGTCAAGGTCTCACTCAATAGACGGCCGGTCGTGTTTCCCGTGCCATACAGAAGCGTATACTGTGGACAAGCCCGCGAACAGTTGTGGATGCTTCCGACGCAGCCGTAATTCGCACACAGGTCTTTGCACTTTGGATCTGCACACTTTACAAGCCCAGCAGAGGATGACTTTCTTGGATGAAACACACTGCTGTATTCAGGGCAGTGGTTACATGTATAATTTGTGGTGCAGGGTACCCACACCACATCACTGCCCGTGTCCATGACGAGCAGTAGATCCTGTGGAGGAGTTCCCACCGAGAATTTGATGTAATACTCGAGGTCGTAGTTGTGACCGTAAAGAGACCCCTCCCCGCTGATAGACATCCTAATCATCCCTCGCTTCAGTACCGAAGCACGATCCTTGGAGGCCTGCACCATCTTTGCAAGCCGCTGGTATGCTCTGTCGACATGATTAGAACCATCTTCCATCGGCACAAATCCTTCTTCGCCTTTCATGTGATGAAGAGTCATCACTATTCCATTGTTACCACGATTCTCTTTTTTAGACAATATTGCAGAGAGTTGCAGTGAGAGGAGGAGGGACCAGAAGATCAGCTTGAGCCTGCAGGCCAACATGTTGCCAATTCTGCAAGGAAGCTAACAATGAATTTTGAGATTGGGCAATGGCAGCACTGCATATTAATAATTATATCCAATTATTATGTTTGGTTGGCGGGACCATCACTATGATAGTGAATCATGCGCCTCACGAATTTTGTGATGACATGTTTTGGACGGTAACTTTAGACATATATACATATGTAAGTTTTCTGTAGGGGCGTTTGTCAATAAAATTTAAAAGAAAATCATAATATTTAAAGTCGCTTTACAAACTTTATATTTAAATTAAACTAAAATACAAATCACGTAGATCTTGTGACCCAAAATATGGGGTAGAAAATCTGGAGAAACGGGGAAGCATACGTGCAAATAAAGGTGCGTAGTGGGGGCCTTGGAGGCTCTCAAAAGACATGGTGCACACCTTCTCATCAAGAAAAAGAGAATCCAAAGTTTTTTTTTCGTAAATTAATTTATAAAATTTATTTAAGAGAAAATAAAAGTTGTACCTGGTGTTTAAGGGTATATTTCCAGATCAATTTTGTTTGATAAATCTGGTCATAAATTGTTGGAACTTCATATTTAAATTATTGAGTAGTATAATTAAAATTTACTTTTTCACATGCATTAAAAAAATGAAATTTAAACAACAAATAATGATGATTTGACCAAATTTTATTAAAAAATTCAAAATATTAGATGTTTAAAAAAAAAAAAAAAAAATTATTTATTCTTTTTATGTTAAAAGTGTATATAATATTTTCCTAGATATAAAAATCATTTAATTATTGATGATGATGATTACCTAATTGGTCTATCAAATAAAGAGGTAGAAGTGATTACTTGTGATTCTTTAAATTTTGTTTAAGTAGCAGAAGCATTAAGAGAAGCTTTCAAGATCATATACTTTTGTTGAGTTAAGGGTTAGGAAGGTTGGTAGTGTGATCCGTATTTTTAAATAAGGATCTAATATGGGTATAGGTTGGACAATCTAAAGGAGAAAGTGTTTTCATCTTCAACGCTCTTGGTGTCACAAAGGTGATAGATTATTTCTTGCTATGGTGTTTTGGGAATTGTCAAATGCCTAGTTTCATTATGGACCTAGTGAGAATTTGTTCTTATCTTAACAATGCTTATTTTTTTTCTTTACACTTGGCGAAACAGGATAGATAATTTTGATCTTCTATATTATGGTTGATTACATCTTTATAATGCCCTAATTTTCTTTTTTCCTCCAACTCTTTTTCACACAACATTTTCTCCTTAAAATTTTTGATTTGGTTTTAATAGTATCTGTCTGCAAAATGGTTTTCTTCATGATTCCCCAATAGTTTAGCCAAGGTCAGGCATCTTTATACCATCCTAAACTGAGTCGATGGTGGTTATGACTTGATTTGGAAGCAATTTTAGGTAGCCTCTTGTCTTCCATGTTGTTTTAACTTGTTCTTATACATTAGGTATCTAAGTCATGTCATGCTCTCAATGGGGGAGAGGCTAGTTTCTATGGGGAGGGATGGGATGAGAGTATTTCCTTTAATTTTTGAGTTATCGTTATAAAATTCTTTTGTATTTGCTCTATCTTTCTCGAGGGTTCACGAGAGTTTCAAGAGGAGTTTCTTCTTATCCCAACTCAAAAGTTCAACTAATTAATATTTAATAAAATTTAGAACTAATTCAAGATTTTTAATGATATTTATTAGAAATAATACCTAGTATCTCATTAGATTGATTTTTTAGTTTTCAATTTTTCATAATAAAGTAAATAATATATAATGTGTATTCATATAATTATTTATTTTATTTTATTACTATTCTTAAATTTTCGTAATAAAATGAATAAGATGTAATGTAAAGTGAATAATATATAATGCTTATCCAAATGAAATTATTTTTTAGTTTATCTAATTTTTCATAATAAAATGAATAACATGTAATGTTTATTTATATGATTATTATTATACCTAATGGACAAGATATATAACATTCGATATGCCTTAAATTACACATTAGTTTATATTTGACCATAAATTTATGCATTTCTTACAAGGCTATTATATATTATGAAATTATTTTTATTTTATTTTTAAATATCTAAAATCTTTTATTCATATTTCATTGATTGTTAAATTTGAATTATTGCAAGTCGATGAATAATTTTTAGGAATTGATTAAATAATTTATATAACATTAGATATGCCTTTGACTACACATCAGTTTATATTTGACCGTAAATTTATGTATCTCTTATAAAATTATATATTAGAAATTATTTTTATTTTATTTTTTAAAATATCTAAAATCTTTTATTCCTTATTTGATTGATTGTTAAATTTGAATTATTGCAAAGTCGATGAATAATTTTTAGGAATTGATTAAATAATTTAATTCTTCGCACGTTTTCTCAAGATTAAGCCATTCATTTTCTGTATCGGATGCAATGCAAGTAACCGAGCCAAATGAATGAAAAGAGAGTTAGATTGCGGTGAGGGTATTGGCTATACCGAGTCAGGTATTGCCTCTCGACGTCAACTTGTTTGATATAGAAAAAAAAAAGAATTTTAAAAAAAATGTTAATACCAACTCAGCTATGGGTTTATAGAAAAAATTGTTTTGACCGTTTATGACTTTAAAGTTTATCAAAATTTATTTTATAAGAGAAATGAAACAAAACTAAATATGTTAATTTCTTTTTATATATATATAAAATTTAAAATTATATATATATATGGTTAATTTTAAATAATTATAATAATAATAATAATAAATCTTATTTTACGATGTAAATTACAATATGTAATATGTGCAAAGATTAAAATCATAAAATTTATGTATTTTAGTTTTATTGTGCTTCTTGGTTTTTATTTGTCATCTATTTCTCTCTTACGCGTAATGTGTCTGCCCGCATTCTTATAGTAATTGTTCAAACATTTTTGCAACATGTCACTCGTCATTGTTCAATACCCTTTCCTACTTGGAAACTTTATAAAAGCATATTGATTTGTATTGGGTTCAAAGGATGTGATTGTAACTCATTATGTTTGGATAAGTAGTTTTCAACAATCTTAATTTAAGTTACATAATATTATTATTAGGTTCAAAGGACGTGATTGTAACTTATTATGTTTGGATACGTAGTCTTAGACATTCTTAATTTAAGTTACATAATATTATTAATGGGTTCAAAGGACGTGATTGTAACCCATTATGTTTGGATACGTAGTCTTCGACAATCTTAATCTTAATTCAAGTTACATAATATTATTACTATCACTCTCTAGAAACATACGTACAATTTGAAAGTGGGCTTTTAACATTCTATGATATAGTTAACCTTATTTCAATTTCAGGTCATCCATGGCTTTGGGATATTAAACAAATGGTGGTGAAATCATAACTGAGATATTTTGGCAAGTGAAAAGATTTTGAGCTAGCGTATGAGGTTCATCCGCACTTTCGAGTACATGGCCTAATTTCTATGTGGCATGTTTGTGCTCCTTTGGGAACATCTATTGGTTGTGTGTACCCCTTAAAGGAATAACATATGGCTGCATGAAATGTAAAATAACCCATCCACTTGAACTAACTCACTGAACTTATATGGACATATCTTATAGAATACTTTACATCTGATAAAACTTACCTAAACAACTAGTTGAAGGTAATGCAGCCTTGTTATAGGTAGTGATAATTACTAAGCGATGTTTTTTCTTACATGAGTGACACCTATTTATTTTCATGTTTTCAATGTTTATTTTACTAATTTTGCATTTTTATATGACTAAGATCTATCTTTTATCATGTTTTCGATGTTGTTGTGTTAGACTTTTCTTGAATGATTAATACTTATCTCTTTTTATGTTTGACATTTTGTGTGATGAATGTAAAGCCTTGGTTGTACCAAATTACTAAAAAAATGTTTAAGAGTTTTATTTGGTGTTAGCTGTTAACTTAGTTTTGCCAACTTAATGACATTTCAGTGTAGTGCATTAATGCTAAATTAGAATTCAAGGGGGGTGAGAATAACATCACTCACTATCAAAATTGAGCATCTCAACCTAAGTGACATATGATAGTGATCTAAATCAAAATTCAAAGAGACCATGCGGATAACATCATTCACTATCAAAGTTTATTGGGTCAACTTCGAAGACATGCTAGTGATCTAATTTGATCTATACCAATGAGTGACATGGTAGACTTGAATCTAAAGAATTATAGTGACCCACACATTTGAACTTTATAAACAGTGGGTCAAGGTTGGTGTTTCATTATGCTTGATAGTGATCCACATATTTAAACATTACAAACATTGGGTTAAGGTTGGTGTTTCACTATGCTTGATAGGACTCTTTTGGTAGATATATTTTCCTTATTATGTCCCTTCCATAGCAAGGACATTATGTTTTGAGCTAGTTTCATTATTTGAGTGCATGGTTTCTGATACGTTATTAGATGGTTTAACCTAAAGTTTGTTAATGTGACGTTTGGATCGGATACTGGATCTAGGGGGTGGTGATTGATGCGTTAATGCATGAAAACATGGTTCCTCAAAACTTGTGTCACTCCATTAGAATCTATGTCACCCCATTAATGTTGTATGCTATGCATTCCTCACAAAAGGTGGCAGAGCGTATTCATGACCGCAGCAACAAAAACACCACAGTTTCCATGTCTGGCTTAACCTTATGTAAGGGATCTCGACCTTGAGGTCGCAGATGCCCAGCTCGTGCAATTCTTCATTCCTCTAGGAACGATGACCTCAGTTTGACTTTGTCGCATTAGCATGAAACGAATCGTTGGTCTTCTCATATTATGGCTCTGATGTGAGGGAGTTCGCTGAGGGGGCATTGTTAAATGCGGATTTAGGCCTTGCGGCAGAATTCCATAACAAAACCTTATATTGTAAAATACAATATACTTCTTGCATGTATAAATGACTAGCTGTAAAATATATATGACCAAGTACCGAGGGTGAAGTTAGTATCTTGTTTTCATTTGGTGAGCACTACATTTTCTTTTATTGACCAACTTCTTTTCTAAAAATAGAGCATTTTGGAGACTCAGAGGGTTTTAATTCAGGTAAATGACAGACCGACGCTTTTCTAGCGGAGTCGTAGGCCACGATTTTTGTGGTGTGTAGTTTGTATGGGTGATGTTTGATGATTTATTGAAAACTAAGTCATTTTATCATCTTTCTTATAGTATATGCTTGACCTAATTAGATTTTACTGGTGTTTATATTGTTAATATATCTCGGAAATGATTTGACGGTGAAATGTTATGAAATTTTGGTGGAACTTTTGATCCTTAATACCTTAATCGGTGGAAAGAAATCATTGTAGTGAAGCTCGATCCAACGGTCCAATTCACGGAAATTCCGCCTTGTTCTTATTCTTGAAAATCATACGCAACATTGCACGCAAATTGTCAAAGAACACCTCAATGCCATCAACAATTAATCCACTTACAACACTGGAAATGCATTTTTAAAAGGCAAAAACTATACAATTAGATTAAAGGAGTGACATATGCAAATTCACTAAAGGAAGTGCGTGCACAGTGCGTAGTGTGTGTGGGCCAACAAATCCCTTAGAGCGCACAATGTGCCATATGTGCGGTTGTGTACGATAAAATCCACGCAATTCTATTAACGACACATTTATGGATCTTGTTGGCCCTTGAACCACTTAGGGACCAGCTCCCAACATGAATTGACCCTCATATCTGAGCAAAATGCGAGATAGGGGTTGGTCAAGGGATAGAAGGTGCCCTAAAACACCCCTTGTTCACACCAAGAACAAATTAAATTTTCCTTGAAGAAGTGTTATAAATAAGAGCCATGGGTGCACTAAAAAAACAAGATCTTAGTAGTATTGTTATGTTGCTATAATTATCCCTTGAGAATCCTCTTTTCTCTTTGGAGCCTTCAAGCACCATTGCAATAGGTCATTCCACTCACCTTTTTGAGGGAATAGGCATTGTTGTTTCTTCACCATTTTCCATTTTCTTCCATTGTATGAAGAGATCTCCATTAGGGAACTCAATATCCCTCCAAGGAGGAGGAAGAGGGACTCATAAGTCCTTATTTTTTCTACTGATGTTTTGCCTACTAATCCTGTTGATCCATTGGTATCATTATCTTGGTCGTTTGTTTGATTTTCATGGTTCTAATGTTTCTTGTTCTTTCTAACTTTTTATTTCTTAGTTGTTTTGGTTTTATTTCTTTGTTTATACATGTTTGGCTTGTTTGTACTCACAAACAAATGTATTGTCTAGCAGGTTCATCTACACATGCAAGTGTTGCTGTTTTTCTCACCCAAGTGAAAAACCGGCTTACAATAGCTTAAGCGACCATCTTGGGGATGGGTATCAAATTCCACCCTATTTGAGCTGAGAGAGCGCTCATTTTAATCAATTTGTCTTGCGGGTACCAAAAACGGCCTTGCCCAACTGTAGAAGTCAAAATTAAAAAGTCGGAAGAATTATTTCACGCGAATTTCTTGCTACTGGCAGCATGACGAGATCCGGGATTTTTTTCCCTGAAACCGCTTTCTGCACACCACGATGTTCTTTGCACATGCACATTTTCCACATTGTGGTCTGTAGTTTTTATGGGTGGTGTTTGATGATTTATTGAAAACTAAGTCATTTTCTCATCTTTCTTATAGTATATGCTTGACCCAATTAGATTTTCCTGGTGTTTATATTGTTAATATATCTCGGAAATGATTTGACGGTGAAATGTTTGGAAATTTTGGTGGAACTTTTGATCCTTAATCCCTTAATCGGTGGAAAAAAATCATTGTAGTGAAGCTCGATCCAACGGTCAATTCTGGAAATTTCACCTTGTTGTTATTATTTGAAATCGTCATGTTTACGCCAGTGGTCAAAGAACACCTCAATGCCAACAACAATTAATCCACTTACAACACTAAAATGCATTCAAAGAGGAAAAAGAGCTACTGAAATTAGATTAAAGAATTGACGTATGCAAGTCCCGCTAAAGTAGAAGTGCATTTTAGAGTTAGCACATTAGTGTGTGGCCAGACCACAACCGGAATCCCTCGAGGTGCACAAGCTGTCTGAGAAAATCCCGCCTTCTATAGACGAGCCACATTTATGGATCTTGTTGGCCTCCCAACCACTTATGTTTCAGCTTCCAAGTTGATTTGATTTGACACTCAAATCTGGTTTGGATTCGACTGGATGGTTGGTTAAAGATCTAGAAATGCCCTAATTAGACTTTTTTCACACTACAAGTTGGTTGTACAGTACCTCAAAGAGGTGCTATGAAATAAGGCCATGGGTGCACTAAGAGCCAAGATCTTCCTTAATTGTTGTTATCTTGCTATAATTCTCCCTTGAGAATCCTCTTTTCTCTTTTGAACCTTCAAGCACCATTGCAATGGGCCATTCCACTCACTTCTTGGGAATAGGCGTTGTTGTTCTTCACCATTTTCCATTTTCTTCATGTACATGAAGAGATCTCCATTAGGGAACTCATAAGTCCTCCCAAGGAAGAGGGGACTCATAAGTCCTTATTTTTTCTCTACGATGTTTTTGCCTACTAATCTATTGATCCATTGGTAGAGTTATGTTGGTCATTGTTTGATTTTCATGGTTCCTGGTTTCTTGTGCTTTCTAACTTTTTATTTCTTAGTTGTTTTTATTTTATTTCTTTGTTTTATACATGTTTTGGCTTGTTTAACCCACTCCTGAACAAATGTATTGTCAGCGGTTCATCCACATGCAAGTGTTCTTTGTTTTCTGCCCAAGTGACAAAACCAACCTATGACGAACCACCAGGGATGGGTATCAAATTCCACCCTATTTGAGCTTAGAGAGCACTCATTTTTAATCAATTTGTATTGCAGTGCAACAGAAACCCACGGTAGTAGCCCAACTTGTAGAAGTCAAAATTAAAAGTCGGGGAAGGTGTATTTCACTCGAGAATTTCTTCCCGTAGCATAAACTTGGGGAAGTACGCGGGAGTTTTTTTCCCACAGACACACACTCTATGCACCACAATCTTCTTTGCTATGAACATTTTCCACATTGTGGTATGTAGTTTGTATGGGTGATGTTTGATGATTTATTGAAGACTAAGTCATTTTCTCATCTTTCTTATAGTATATGCTTGACCTAATTAGATTTTACTGGTGTTTATATTGTTAATATCTCTCGGAAATGATTTGACGGTGAAATGTTTGGAAATTTTGGTGGAACTTTTGATCCTTAATCCCTTAATCGGTGGAAATAAATCATTGTAGTGAAGCTCGGTCCAACGGTCAATTCTGCAAATTTCACCTTGTTGTTATTGCTGAAAAATCGTCCGTATTGCATGCAAATGGTCCAAAGAACACCTCCAAATGCAGACAACAATTGATCCACTTACAACCGAAATGCATTTCAAGGCAAAAACTATACAATTAGATTAAAAATTGACATATACAAGATTCACTAAAGAGCTGCATACGGTCATTAGTATTAATGGAGCCAACAAATCCCTCGAGTGCACAGCCTTATATGCGAGAATATCCGTTACTTCTATGAGCGACACATTTATGGATCTTGTTTATTTTGAACCACTTATGGACCAGCTTCCAACATGAAATGACCCTCATATCTGAGAAACATCCAAATGGGAGTTTGGTCAAGGACTAAAGGGTTCCCTGAAAAACATGTTCACACGGGGAACCAGTTGAATTTTTTCTTGAATAAATGTTATAAATAAAGGCCATGGGTGCACTAACAAATTAAGATCTTCATAGTGTTGTTATCTTTCTATAATTCTCCTTGAGAATCCTCTTTCTCTTTGGAGCCTTCAAGCACCATTGCAATGAGCCATTCCACTCACTTCTTGAGGGAATAGGCATTGTTATTCTTCACCATTTCCATTTTCTTCCATTGTATGAAGAGATCTCCATTAGAACTCAATATCCCTCCCAGGAGGAAGAGGGACTCATAAGTCCCTTATTTTTCTCTATGATGTTTTGCATACTAATCTATTGATCCATTGGTAACATTATGTTTGGTCATTGTTTGATTTTCATGGTTCCAAGTTTCTTCTTGTGCTTTCTAACTTTTATTTCTTAGTTGTTTTAGTTTTATTTCTTTGTTTATACATGTTTTTGGCTTGTTTAACCACTCACAAACAAATGTATTACCAGCCCGGGTTCATCTACACATGCAAGTGTTGTTGTTTTCTCACCCAAGTGACAAAACCAACCTGCTTGACTTAGCGACCACATCTTGGGGATGGGTATCAAATTCCACCCTATTTGAGCTTAGAAGGCACTCATTTTTAATCAATTTGTCTTGTAGGTGCCAAGCCGAGCATTGTAGCACAATAGAAGTCAAAATTAAAAGTGGGGAAGGTATTTCACTCGGGAATTTCTTCTCAGAGCATGTAACGAGAGAATCTTAGCGGGATTTTTTTCCCACAGACACGCACTCTGCACACCACAATCTTCTTTTCTATGCACATTTTCCACATTGTGGTCTGTAGTTTGTATGGGTGATGTTTGATGATTTATTGAAAATTAAGTCATTTTCTCATCTTTCTTATAGTATATGCTTGACCTAATTAGATTTTTCTTGAATTGTTTTATATTGTTAATATCTCGAATGATTTGCGGTGAAATGTTTGAAATTTTTGGTGGAACTTTGATCCTTAATCCCATGTCGGTGGGAAATAAATCATTGTAGTGAAATTTGAGATAGTCAGATTCTAAATTTACCTTGTTTATTCTTTGAAAAACCATTCATAACGGTATTTACTGCAAATGGTCAAAGAACACCTCAAAGTACCAGCAGCAATTTATTACACTTACAACCTTTAAAATGCATTTTCAAAAGGAATAAAATATACAATTGGGTCAAAATTGACATATGCAAATTCACTAAAGGAAGTGCGCACATAGTGCATAGTATGTGCAGGCCAACATAGCCCTCAGCGCGCACAATGCGCAAAATTTTGACTGTGTACTAGAAAATCCGCGCACTTCTATGAAAGAAACATTTATGGATCTTGTTGGCCCACTGAACCACTTATGGACTAGCTCCCAACATGAATTGACCCTCATATCTGAGAAACATCCAAATGGGAGTTTGAATTGGGATTAAGGGTGCCCTAAGGGGCCCTTTGTTCACACTAAGAACTAGTTAAATTTTTCCTTGAAGAAATGTTATAAAATAAGAGCCGTAGATTGGACTAAGAAACCAAGATCTTCGCCAATTGTTGTTATCTTGCTATAATTCTCCCTTGAGAATCCTCTTTTCTCTTTGGAGCCTTCAAGCACCATTGCAATAGGCCATTCCACTTTCCTTCTTGAGGGGGAATAGGCATTGTTGTTCTGCACCATTTTCCATTTTCTTCCATTGTATGAAGAGATCTACATTAGAGACTCAATATCCCTCCCAAGGAGGAAGAGGGGACTCCTTAGAGTCACTTAATTTTTTTCTCTATGATGTTTGCCTACTAATCTGACCAGTCATTGGTAGAGATTATGTTGGTCATTGTTTGAGGATTTTCACGCGGTTCCTGGTTCTTGTGATTTCTAACTTTTATTTCTTAGTTGTTTTAGTTTATTTCTTTGTTTACACATGTTTTGGCTTGCCCACTCACAAACAAATGTATTGTCTAGCAGGTTCATCTACACATGCAAGTGTTGTTGTTTTTCTCACCCAAGTGACAAAACCAACACAATATCTTAAAAGAACATCTTGGGGATGGAATTTATCAAATTCCACCCTATTTGAGCTTAAAGAGCGCTCATTTTTTAATCAATTTGTCTTACGGGTACCAAAACCGGTATTAGCCCAACCTGTAGAAGTCAAAATTAAAAGTCGGGGAAGGAGTATTTCACTAAAACAATTCTCCCCCGATGCATGACAGGAAGTGCGTAGTATTTTTTTCCCACAAACACGCACTCTGCACACCACAATCTTCTTTGCTATGAACATTTTCCACATTGTGGTATGTAGTTTGTATGGGTGATGTTTGATGATTTATTGAAAACTAAGTCATTTTATCATCTTTCTTACTTATAGTATATGCTTACATTCTAATTATATTTTCCTGGTGTTTATATTGGTAATATCTCCCAGAAATGATTTGACGGTGAAATGTTTGGAAATTTTGGTGGAACTTTTGATCCGTAATCCCTTAATCAGTGGAAAGAAATCATTGTAGTGAAGCTGGAATCAGCAGTCCAGTGCGGAAATTTCCTTGCTTGTTGTTATTCTTTGAAAAATCGTCGCAACGTACGCATAAAATGGTCAAAGAACACCCCAATGCCAACAACAATTAATCCCGCACCAACAACTGAAATGCATTTTTCAAAGGCAAAACTATACAATTGGGTCAAAATTGACATATGAAAATTCACCAAAGGAAGTGAACACAGTGTCCGTGAGCCAACAAAGTCTTCAAAGTGCACAATGCGCCAAGTGCACGACTATGTATGAGAAAATCCGTGCACTTCTATGAACGGGGCATTTATGGATCTTGTTGGCCCACAGACCACTTATGGACCCGACTCCCAGCATGAATTGACCCTCATGTCGAGGCAACGCATCCAGATAGGAGTTTGGTCAAGGGACTAGAGGTGCACTAAAATGCCCTTGTTCATACCCGGGGAACCAATTAAATTTTCCCTTGAAGGAAATGTTGCCAGAGAAATAAGATCCATGGGTGCACTAAGAAACCAAGATCTTCATAGTGTTGTTACATCTTGCTATAATTCTCCTTGAGAATCCATACTTTTCTCTTGGATCCTTCAAGCACCATTGGAATAGGCCATTCCACTCACTTCTTGGGAATAGGATTTGTTGTTCTTCACCATTTTCCATTTCTTCCATTTGTATGAAGAGATCTCCATTAGGGAACTCAATATCCCTCCCAAGGGGGAAGAGGGGACTCATAAGTGCTTATTTTTCTCTATGATGTTTTTCCTACTAATCTATTGATCCATTTAATTTAGAATTATGTTGGTCATTGTTTGATTTTTCATGGTTCTAAGTTTCTTGTTCTTTCTAACTTTTTTATTTATTGGTTGTTTTAGTTTATTTCTTTGTTTTATACATGTTTGGCTTGTTTAACCCACTAACATATTTCTTTGTTTATACATGTTTTGGCTTGTTTAACCCACTCACAAACAAATGTATTGTCTAGCAGGTTCATCTACACATGCAAGTGTTGTTGTTTTTCTCACCCAAGTGACAAAACCAACACAACAACTTGGCGACCATACTGGGGATGGGTATCAAATTCCACCCTATTTGAGCTTAGAGAGCACTCATTTTTAATCAATTTGTCTTGCAGGTACCAAAACCAGCGTATCCCAACCTGTAGAAGTCAAAATTAAAAGTCGGGGAAGGAGTATTTCACTCAGAAATTTCTTCCCCGACGCATGACAGGAAGTGCGTGGGATTTTTTTCCCACAAACACGCACTCTGCACACCACAATCTTCTTTGCTATGAAAATTTTATACATTGTGCACCCACTGCGCACCTGTCAGAGTTGTAACCCATGAATTTCTCCATATTTTCAAAATTGTAAGGGTTGTTATGATGATTTGAAGGCCCCTAGCCTTCAGTTTTTTGCTTTCGTGCACTTTGTAATACACATGCACTCCACTTAGAGTCCTTTCCCATATGAAAGGTTAGCCAACATAGGCACTTAGGGGGTAAAAAGAACCAAATATTCTCCTCTTTTGATTTGGTTGCCACATGGATGGATTGTTTGGCTTGTAAAATTTTAAGTTGAGATTATTTATATCATACATAAATCACTTACATCGGGACTAGAAGTTAACTTTGACCCTTGAGTATGCTCTTCTCTCGCACCCTAGTGTGATATTGAGAATCACAAAGGTGGTTAAAGGGACAATTCATCTCCCTTAACAAAAACTTTTAGGAGAGTACAAAGCCCCCCTAGGGTTCCTCTTAGTTTCTTGAAATCATATTAAAGTTGTAAGGGCCCATACATGCCCACATGTTGCAAACTTAGGATAGTTTCTTAAAAATTGCTTTCTTAGTTTACATCACAATCTAGGGAAGTTTAAAGATCAAAGTAACGGGCCCATACATTCCCACATGCTTGCAGTCTAGGATAGTATCAAAGTTTTCTTCGTGTAAACAACATATAGGGAGTTTAAAGTATTTGTAAAGGACCCATATGTCCACATTGCTAGTTATTTAGGGATTTTAAAATTCCGCAAGGTTGTACCAATGACACTTAGTAAACTAGGTAAAGAAGATTTGTAAGGACCACAGGAAGTCCACATATTGCAGTCTCACACCTAATTTATTAAAAATTTGGCACACTTTTTCACTCTCTTGCACACAAAGTCACTCCCCACACACGTAATTTATATTTTGAATAGTGGAGGTTGAAGTAGGTTTTCTCCAAAGGAATTCTGAAACGTACCACTACTTCTTTGGAAATTACCCACACCCATTAATTCAATAGAGATTGGTCCACACCGCCAATCTCACAACCCACCACATCTAAAAAAATTCTAAAAACTCACTAATTTTTCCTCCACATGAGGTGAAAAAAGAATTTTTTTAGTCTAGGTAGGATCTCGAGGGTAGGCATTTAAATAACCCCCCATTATCTGGTTCTCACATTTTCAAACATAGAAATTGAGAAATAGGGAACTTTCAAATCCTCCAAGTCAAGTGTTCCTACACCATAAGGCAGGGAGATACCCATGAAGGGTTGAAGGCCGAGGTTCAGTTGTTCTGTGAATCCCTCCTTGATTCACCCAACTCTTGGAAGGGAATCCAATCCATGACCCATTTCTGAGGCCGAAAATCTAAATGTTGCACTTTGACCAAGGTACCTAGTGGCCAAAATTTAGGATATCTACACATGTGGCGGTTGTGGGCTACAATCGCACCTTGGTCGGATTTTTTGTGGCTATTGGAAAATATTGCCAGCTCTTTCGGGATATGCACCCTCTACCCCTCATTATAACTGATTATTTCATCCTTCACTAGTTCCTCTTTCGGTGGCTTCAGATCCTACTATTGAGTGCTCTTGGAAGGTCCAATGCTATTTGAGAGGAAGGACGTTACGTCTTTTAGGACACGATATTTTTATTTGTTGTTCCCCCACATAGACAAACTCTACCTATCCACATGCTTGTTTACTTTACAATGACGTATGTATGATTTTCATTTGATTACATGCCATTATGAGTTATACTATGTTGTGAAGGTCAAATTATAAAAAAAACTTGTTCATTTATTTCTCTTGTCACCATTTGCACACGTTCACTTTTCTAGTTGGAAACATAGGGGACCCATAGAATCCCCATCGTTCTAGATGCTTGCAAGATATTCCTCCTATTCTAGGAGGGGTTCATAGTCTTGCCAACTCATCGTCTCAACCATCTCACACCCCCGTGAGTGCTACTATTTTTGGATCAGCTTTACTTGGTTCCACTTTGCTTGGGTAAAACACCCAAGGCCATCCATCTGTTAGTTCTCCTTCACAAGGAGGCGGGAGTCAAAATTATTCTCAAGGAAGAAGTACGCATCCATTAAATCCCCCTCAAGGGATATCTCCCTTATCTACACACACAATGGTTGGAGCTAATCCTCCACCAAATATCCCTATGCCATACTTGACATCTCTCAACATTCCTGATTTAACCAAACTCACGAATGATCCCATTTTTCATGATGACACTTGGCCCAATATGCCTACCAAGTTACCTTCATACATTCCAAAGTTTGAAGGAAAACCAGGGGAATATCCCACCAACCATGTTATGACCTTCCACTTATGGTGCTTTTCAAACAACATCATGGATGATTCCACCCACCTAAGGTTATTCCAAAGAACTCTCACTAGTGCATCAGCCAAATGGTATGTGGACAAAAAATCAAGGTCCCATGCGACCTTTGAATCATTGGCCAAGGCCTTTCTGTCCTTTTTTCAACTTCCATTTCGTCATGACACTGGGTTATAATTTCTTTCTGAGTTCAAACAAACAACTGTTATCCATATCGTTGACCACATCCATGAATGGCTAATCCAGATTATTTTCGGCACGAAATGAGAGCGGAGATATAATAAATAAATGCACAGAGATATTGTAGATATTCAATAATATAACAAAAATGTAT
This sequence comes from Picea sitchensis, assembly GCA_010110895.2. Taxonomy (NCBI): domain Eukaryota; kingdom Viridiplantae; phylum Streptophyta; class Pinopsida; order Pinales; family Pinaceae; genus Picea; species Picea sitchensis. Next base: position 11,477 of record SNQJ01S0067340.1, on the reverse strand, counting down.
CAGAGATGCAACCATAAACACAAATATACAGTAATACACAATTTCTATTAATCAAAGAAATGTACAAAGACTGTAAAAATACAGAGTGAAAGACTCGTTAGAATGGTGGCAGCTTATCTTTGAGAAGAGATGTGACGGCTACTCGCATTCGCAAGAAGATGGTTACAATGAGGCTCTGAAGGCATTTTTACAATAAACGGGAATGCCAAAATTCCTAGACATCCAAAAACCTAACCCTAGGAGATGAAGCGCCAAAAGTCATGTGGGCCCCGTTTGGGTAAGTTAGTACATCAACTTCCCGAGGTCGTAACTTTTGCATACGATCTCCGTTTTAGGCATGTGATAGCTCGTTGGAAATGTATCATCGAGGAGATTCATTTTGGGGGCTCAATTATGCCTTCATATATCATTGAGAACCTTGATCTTGAAAAACCTGCATTTGGGCCCTCAAAATGGCCCCGGAAGTTAAAACCTGCTAAAAATAGTAAATTGCCAAAATTGCCAGAAAGTTGTTTTGAGC
>SNQJ01S0067339.1:15390-39772 GCA_010110895.2 Picea sitchensis | reverse complement strand
GCTGCTATTTTCACCAAGCCACTAGGAAAGTCAGTTTTTGACTTCCAGAGACAACACTTAGGCATAGTTAGTGCTGCTGATTGTAACTGTTGAGTCTAAGAGGGAGTGTTAAATATATTGTACCCTCAAACAGTATGACCATACACTGCCAGCTGTACTGGACAGTTGTACTTTCTATCTTTGTCTTGCTTGAGCATATATAGCTCAACCATCTTACATTGTAATTGGCTGCTGAACCTCTTCAGTTCTGTTCTGTACTTCTTCATACATTTGAATATACTATTCTTTTCTCTCTGCATTTCTCTGTCCTTCACAATTTATCATCCTGCTGCAGAAGTTTTTAATTTAGCGGCTTAGTGGTCGGGTCGCATAATTCCAAGCTTTTATTACTTCAAGAAATGTTAATGTGATGCCAAGTTAATGTTCACACCAAGGTCGTGGAAATGTTAGTGTCAACTTATTATTGCCGCATGATGTTCACACCAAGGTTGTGGAAATGTTAGTTTCAACTTATTATTGCCGCATGGAACTGTTAACGTAATGAAATTGCAATATTAATGCTGAGGTTTAGGGTAATGAATAAATTTCGAGGTTACTATGGATGGGCGGCTTCTTTAGCTCCATTATTTATTTATTCCAGTGTTAGATCGTGGCAGTTATCTGCTCGACAGTCACTTAACGCAGCCAAGGACCAAGACAGTGAGCGGGCACGGCAGTTTACAGCTCGTTCATTGACTGTTGCGTGACAGAGTATCTGCTCAGGATACGTGCTGCCCATAGCGAGCCCAGGTCACCGTTTTGCAAGACTTTTTATATGCTTCCCTGTAATTTATTTATATACTGCTGACTGTAAACGAGTAACTTTTTCCCGTGGAAAAAGGGTTCCATTATTTTAGTACTGCCCCTTTCCTTCTTTTCTTTTCAATAACAATATCCTGTAGTTTAGCATTACTATTATGATTGTGGTGAACCAACACTGTACTGGCGCTATCATAGGATAAGACCTTATTATTGCAGAATGGATGGAGGACTGAATTTTATAGAACCCTTGGTAGACGTCCTGATATGTTAGGAAGTGGTTAAGTTTTTAAAGATTGCTATACAACAACGGTTTAACATAATCCTTCATTACCGCATTGAATATCTTGATATTAAATTGTGTTGAGTTCTATTTGATGCTAGAGAATCGATAAAATCAGGTAAAATAACCTTTTCGAGTTTCACAAAGTTTAGAGTTTATTTTGGTTATCGTTATTATCTCGTTCTTTCCAACTTCCACAAGAACAACTCAGTCTGGTCTTATAATGTTAAGACGAACTAGATAATTTTTCCCTTTTATATAAACTTGACCCTCATATATATTATTAAATGTAATAGGGTGTAATACAATATAAGGGGCATGTTAATGTGTTGTAACATAGGTATTGAATGATATACAGTTATAGAGGTAATTGTTGTTCATTGCAAGGTTAATTATCATGAACGGTGATATGACAAATGTAATGTAAAGCTATGAAAACAATGCGAAGGTATTAAAAAGGTATTGTTTTAATGTAAATGTTATTATTGGTTCACAGTAATATTCGATGTGGAGGATGTTGATTATATGCTTATGGTAAGGAATGCTAATAGTATTATTGTTGGTGTTAATGAGTAGCCAGAGAAATGTTAATGCTCAGGTTAATGTTAAGGAACTGATAAATTAATGGCTCTAAATCGGTGGCACTAGGACTACCATTAAAACGATCTTGAATAATTAAACTCTTGTTCTCTCAGTATAAGCTTTATTACCCTATGATGTAATCGATGATCATTGACTCAGTGGTTCTAGCTAGATGCACGATTATTGGTGATTGGTGGTAAGTCGAATTTCTTGCACCTTGTGATTTGAATGTTGATTAATTAGTGATCGATTGCGCTAATTCAATATTGATGATAATGGATTGATTTAGAACTATATTATTACCACGGGGTTAATTAAAGTTAAATGTACGATGGCTAAACAGTAAGAAGTACCCTCACCCTTGGTTAAATGGAACTTGGTTAATAGAACGAATCTTAGTTAATCATTGATGCTGGTAGATTTAGCCCTTTTTAGTTTGGTATTGCAGGGTAGGACGGGCGGGTAGTCAGTGCTACTTATCGTCGTGTGACCGTCGTTTACGCATGCAGTTGCTTGTCGCGAGTCCTTGTCATCTTTTCAAGTTCATCTTGGTTGCGTTTTATTCGTCGTCGGGTAGCGACGCAGAGTCGAATGTGTTGAATGTTTCCCTTGTACACGGGCGCACACACTTTTAAAAACGCACACACAAAAAAAAAAAATTGCACTAGTTACTAGAGTTGGGTCGTCGTAACGAGGGGGTCGTTACAGTATGTGTTAATGAGTTTAATGGTGCTGGTTTATCTTTTTTTGTCGCATAAATGTAAAAGGAATGAGGTATACAAAAAATGTAAAGGGGAAGATTCATTTGAAACATTTCAAGGAGTTGAAAGACTAATTTGTACTTTAAAAGAATTAAATCAGAAGTCCAATAAGGATGTAGGAGACTTTGTTGTCAAGTGTTGTGAAAATATCTTTGAGGATAAGAATCAATGCTCCCATGAGCTAGTTAAGATCCTATATAAGCATAAAAATATGGTTTCCCAAGTAGATCCTGAAGGAAAGAAAATACTTGTTGATATGATATTACCGATGAAGATACAAAGGATTTGGTATGTGATGAGCAGTGTAGTAATGTTGGTTTGATATTGTTTTTTCCTCTTAATTGTGATTCAAACGAAGAAGTTTCTAAAAGATGCGAGGAGGAGAGTGCACATTAGTATTTACAAGATGATGATTGTATGGAGGTTATGATGAAAATAATTACCAAAACCAACAAGAGGAAAAGGTTATACACAGAACGTGGCTTGACCAAACATTGGGAGAATCAAAAGATACCAACCATTTTTCTTGTGACTTTAATTCTTATATAAAAATAGTGAAGACTCTTATATCAATAAATACAATAATGACATGGAGAAAAATATTGACCTTGAGGGGAAAAGATCAAGTAAAGTGGACATCCCTCAGTGTTTTGAAGATGAATTAGATGGTGAACATGAAGATGATTATAAAGAAGATTATGCCTATAAGGGTTTGGAATGTGTTGACTGTATTGAAAAATTTGTTAAGGTCAATATCCAAAACCAGCAGAGTTGTGAGGCTCTGTCTAGAACAAAGAGCTAGTCATTTGAAGATGTTCGAGGTTCAAGATTGCAGTTAGAAAGTTGTTTACACCTTGGCACTAGTAATCAACATACTAATAGTCAGCATATTTTTGTTCTAGAAGGAAATATAATGTTGATCATAGAATACCAGCAGCACATTGAAGAATATAGCCTGGTTGAAAGGTCACAAAGAGAACTTGAAATAAAAAACATTTTCCAGCAATAAAGAAAAAGAATAAATTGTCATTGAAAGTGACTCAAACCCTCAAAGTCTTTGTGGCCCTATCATCCATAGTGATAGTGAAAAACAAGAACAACAAAGAAGTAAAGATGTGAATGTTAACAAAGTGGATGAAATAATACATTATCCTCCTGGATTTGTCTTCATCATGGACAAATTTTCAATTTGTGATAAGGAAGAAAATCATGGAATAGTGACTTGTAGATTAAACCAGAATGTGCTGCTAGAAAAATAGTGAGAAGGCCTTCTCTCTCTCAGCTTACAATTTGTGATGAGGAGGAGCAAACAAAATACTAGCAATACCATCCCTTGATTGATATCAGTGAAATGGAGCAAATAAATGTAATGGGGGTTAGTATTATTTCACAGCTTGAGTATATTGCAGTTTCAGATGGTGTCTTTGACCACATTCTGACTACAAAGAGATGTGATTTTTTTGAGACTTGGATGGACCTAGTTATCATAAATGCAGCATTGTGCCACTGGTAAAATGTATATTCATCCCTTAGAAGCATATTGAATGAGAAGCCAACTTTCCATTGGTGGCAGCTCAAATTGTCTTTACTCTAGTTAAAAATAAAGCATCGGGGTAAATCTCATGGGCTCTATAAGATATTTGCATGGATTCACTAGTTATTTGATTACTTTAGTCAATGTTTTTTTATGATTGAAGTAGGAACAATGATATTGTACATAAATAAGATCACACTCAAGAATTTAGGTTTTGGCAACATTTTTTGGTTGTTTTTTGAAGCAGCAGAACAAGAGCGGTTGGTTTGAGGATAAATAATGACTCCATGCTGGAGGAGAAAAGGTACAGGTTTTTGGTTCTTGATGCTTCATAGGGAAGCATCATCCCCATGTAGAAGTGAGATGTTGTAACTCCAAAAAACATTTTCTTAAATTTTCAAGTGATAGGAAAATCTAAAGCAAAGGCACTATAAATGGCATTTGATGAGGTTGGTGTTGAGGTTGTCAAAATGGAGATAAGAAGGAACATACTTGCAGATTTTAAAGACAATCCAACTCCACTTGGTTCTGAGGTATACTTACAATAAATTGCTCTTCAAAATATAATGGGTTTGTATATTAAAGACAAAGGGTTGATGGTGTGAAAAGCAGGGGAAGCTACAACAGGGGTTGCAGTTGATGGAGGACAAGAAGATTTACCCAGTAGCATGATAAATATAGTAAGGCAGTTCTATTTGACTTTGAGCCACAATTTTTTTTCTTACAAAGTTCTTGATGAGCTAGAAAACATGCCTCTTGCCGAATATGTTTACCTAGTTTCTCATCATACATGTGCTCCCTATACATCTGCTCGGTTCCTTTATCTTGGTATACCTAAAAAGATGATATGCAGGCTGCAAGCTAAAGTTTCTGCATTAGCCTTTAAAGGAAACAACACCTACCAGGGAAAACGTGGTGTTAACACATGTGTGATTGTTGTGTGGCAATGAAGCTGAAGTCTATATTATGGCTATTGGAAAGGTATTACTTGACATCATAAGAAAAATTGATCAAGTGAATCAAGAGATTGGAATTGATTTTTTGTCTTAATTTCTTTTGCTGACAATTGTTGAACTTACAAAATACAGACACTGGAGAGTTCAACTTGCAAATTATAGGATAGCAATCAAGTGTTCTCGATACATGAAGCAACTAATTCTGAAGCAGGAATAAAAGGTTGCATATCTATTCATAAAGAAACATGCACGTTCAGGAAATGAGAGACTCGCAAAATAAAGAGTGGAGATGTCGAAGAAAGGCATAAATTTCCATGTATAGATGAAATTCATCAAACCAACTTAAAAATGAGGTCATTGGTCCCTTGGATGTTTGTATTCCAATTCACCAGCCATTGAATTTTGTTGAATTTACAGCCAGACATTTTGGGTCTGCCCATCTCACTCTCGGTTCAATTACTAGAATTTGGTTATTACTCGGTCCCTATATTGGAATAAAAAAATGGTGGCGTGATCCTGCTATTCCTCCATCTCATTCAATGGAAAGAGCTAATTTATTGAGCAATAGAATTGCCATCATGGCCAGAGGGAAGTAAAGATGAAGTGGCACTTCAGTTCACATGAAATCTCACTTTGGGACTGGCTTTGTTATAGATGTAAATGTGTCAAATAAAAAAAAATGATTTCTTGCAAAACATGAGTGATTCATGGAAAATAGAAAATAGGAAGAAGAGAAAAATCAGAGCCAAAGGGTCAAGGGTCAAGGTCTGAAAATTAAAAAGAATTTATCTCGTTTTGTTTTCCCTATGGTTGTCGTTCTCTACAACACTCAAAGCTTCAAATGTTTTCAGCTAAGATTGGTGCATTTTGAGCCAGATTTGGTCTATTTTACTTTCCATCCAATTTTTTATTAGACAAGGACTTCAGAAACGTCGATTGACACCCTATTGTCGAGCCCATCATCACATTGGTGGCCGGATATCGTAGAGCAGCACCTCGTCTCTGTAGGATTACAGGGTTTCATTGTAGGATATACTTAAGCTGATGAATATACCTTTCTACCGAGAACAAGGGTTTTGCTTATGGTTTAGATTCTTTGAGATATATGGGGGCTTGTAAAAACCTTGCAAAAATTGGCTTAGTTTCTTTGAGATATACGGGGGCTTGGGAAAACATTGCAAAAATTGGCTTCGTTTCTTTGAGATATATGGGGGCTTGGAAAATTCTTGAAAAAATTAATTAGCGATAATACTTATAAACATTCCAACTAGAAGTAAATTATTATTAATGAAGGACACCAAATAAAATAAAATTTTGCTTCATGCATAGACTTTGAGAATTTGGAGCATTAACCACATACTTCTGATAGTTAAGAGACCTCCTCAAAATAATTACCACTAACTCATGTCTCTTCTGAATTCATTATTTTCATAAAGTTTTATTTCTACAAAAACCTTTGATGAGTAGTTCCAAATATCATGTGACAATGACTTCGACAAATTATTAGGACACACAAGATATTAAGAAATACAGGATCGAATTACCATTAGTAGCATGTGTGAGTTACAATGCCAGACGGGACATTAATAATTAACAATTGGTTGTTTCAAGTAAAAATTTAGTCCATCCATCCAATTAGTTAATGGCAGAGTTTCAACCTCCCAACCTTCTAATTTCCTAGATTAACAAGGCAATAGCTCAAAGAAAGTCATTAGGACTTCCTTACAATTTTAGAATCCTTGGTTGAGATTGTGGATGAATTGAATGATTATGAGGAAGATGTCTTAAATATCAAACTAAATATTTTGTGCATGTTTGTGAAAGAATACCATTTATTTGAGAATCCTCCTATGTTGGTGAAATGCATCATCAAGTATGGAGAAAAGTATCACTTTCTATTGAATCAACTTGATCCTTCTCTCGTCTCTCAATACCTGAAATGTCATGAAGAAGCAACAAAACAATGAGGTGCAAAATGACTAGCTACATTCAAAATAGAGTGTGGGTTTTGGACTATATTATGCCTATTGGGAATAGAGATTGTGTTTTGGAAATATTGCAAAACGGACAACAAAGTTCCACCTTGAACACAAATGGATGATTGTTAATTTATATTTATGAGGTAAGGGTTGAGTTTAAAGTAGTAACAAATTGAATTTAGGATGAGTACTTGGTGGTAAGTCCATAGCATTTGTTCTTTCTGAGTGGGATAAGACATATGGCATACTATAGTTCCAATGAGATATTATTAGGAGAGATTATACTAAATGCCCTTAATTTATTAAAATCAGCTTACCAAGGGCTTAAAGGTGTCGAGCCACTTCAAGCTATCCCAACCACCTTTTACTATTTGGGGAATATAATTACACAAAAAGAGGCAAGGAATCAACACTCAAGAAGGAATAAAAGGGTAGCAAAGGGTACATTACGGGTTGGATTTTTGTAGCCTAGAGGTTGAGCTTCTTGAAAGTCCAAGGGGCCATTGTATTGAACGAAGACCAAGAAACCTACCAAAGGATTCACCCCTCATTTGCAGAATTTGTATTTCTTTCTCAGTTTATGTATACTTCTTTATTTTCATAATTCTTTTCTCCCTATTCATTTATGTAGCTTTAGAGTAGGTTTCTCATTATTCATAGTCATTAGAAAGTAGGATTGTACAACATGATTCCCTCTATGATTGCATATTTGTATGAGATTCAAACCTTTATTTGCAATCCATGATATATAATATTTTTCTACATTTATGAAATGAATTTGTATAATGTTTTGAGTATGGTTAAGGAGTTCTAAGCAAATTGCAGTCTTTGATATCACTATCATTATATCTTACAAAATTAATCATATTTCATGTCTTGAATAACTTGCTATATACTCTAGAGGTATGTGAGTGATCTATTTTGCTAGCTTTGTCATGACATTGCTCCATTGAAAGGACCTTGGGTCCCTCCACCCAAGCTACTGAAAACATGGTAGACCTCTAACTATGATACGCTAGAAAATCCAAAGAGAACTAAGGATATCTCTTGATCAGATAAGGGAGTGTACAGGAATGGATAGAAACACGGGTTTCCATGTCTAAGGACCAAAATAGCAAGGGAGATTCAGAGGCTTGCAGACATGGCGGGGTTCATCCAACATTAGTTTGCTTTCTTTTGCATTAATTTATTACCTTTCTCCTTGGATCCATGCTCTATTTAAGTCATATGTAGACAGTTAGAGACTGATGAGTATGGGCAAAAGGAGTTAGGAAACTAACTAAACCCGTGACTCAACTCACAATTACATGAATTTTTTTTTTTTTGAGCATTTAATGACATGTACATGACTTCCCTTTGAGCAACCTGTGTATACACATGTTGCATAATTGCTAGGGTGCGTACAAGTTCCAAAAAAACATTTTTTAGATAATCCAAAGGCAGTATGGGGAAACAATGTCTGGAAATAGGATAGGGACAAGGCCAACAAAGTATTCAATGCTTCAGTGGTGGAAATTGATGTTATAACAAGGAGATGAAAGACTGATTTGTACTTCAGAATAATTAAATCAGAAGTCCAGTAAGCATGTAGTGTAGGACTTTAAGAACAAGCCAAGTTCTAGTTGCGAGAAAAAAATTACACTATCAAAATTGTAAGAAAAAGAAAGAAGAGAGAATGAAATAACACTCAAAAAGATAATATCGTCGGAGAAACAATTTGAATTTCACTTGTATTTTAATGTCTGACATGAGTACAATATATAGATTCTCTAGGGAGAAATGCATATAAGGTTGGGGTTCTTTGTGCATGCACTACTTAGATTTAGTAACTCTTAACTAATCAATATCATGGGTCAATACCACGAGTCACTAGGTGGTAAATGATAAGTTTGACTTCATTAATAATAAAGGAAATGTGCACTTCCTAAGGGACTAAGTATTATATGATATTGCAAGTTATCTTAATGTCATATCCTTATGTTAGTATTTCATTCCACATTAATACTCTTCTTTTTCTTTCTATATTGATTTTTCATTCTATAATGGGATTTTCTATATTGAGATTTTATGAATAATCTTCATACATAGCAATTATGAGTCAAACATGGTTTATAAGGCATTTCTTGCACCAAAATATTTCCCAATTTGAAATTTAGCTTTGGGGTGCATGTCCTTAGGTAGATGTGATGGATTTCGTACTCTTTCTAATACGAACATCACTAACATGTTAACATCATCGTTGGGTGTGTGTTGTGAATAATCCCATATACATAACAATTGTGAGACATAGGTGGTATAATATAAGGTATTAGTCGCACTAAAATATTTCTCAATGATTCATAAATGAGGGACTTGTATCCCACTCACTTCATCAACATGGGTACTTTGTGGAACTAATTTTCCAATCTTTGTTCTCATTCTTAGACAAAGATATCGGTCTTCTGAAAGGCTACAAGGTCTCTATTCTTGATTGATTATAATGCTTGTTTATTAATTCCACATGAGGCATGAAAGGATGGTTTTGAGCCTGTTCAATTATTCTTGTTCTAAATTGGGTTTCCCTAGGATACCAAGGCTATTTATGAGTACAGTATAAATTGACACTCCTCTTCTCCTCAATCAATGGAACGAATGCACTATGTTGATTATTCCATTAAATATCAACCAACGCACTAACATTCTTCCTTCAACCCAACGTTAACTCTATAGTGTTCTTGATTGGAAACAAGGCTATGGAAATTTAAATCTACACTTGGTTTGAATTGGTTTCTCCAATTCCCCTGTTTCATATGGACATAGTACATTCCAACATCTTTTCCTAAACAAGCCTCTAGCAAAAGAAACATATATTTCTCCAACAATAATAAAGCATAGACCAACTTGGCTTAATGGAAACTTTCCCAACAATGATATATGAATAAATGTATTCAGATGAGGCCAACCATTAGCAAATCATTTCTTCCCTTTAAACTCAACAACTAACAAAGGGATGACCATCCATTTGTTTACAAAGGAAGAGACATACAATAAGTTTCATATGTTGATTTGTTTTTTATTATGGCTCTACAATTTATCACCCTATCAACAACAAAAATAGTTTCACCAATTAAATATCATGAAGGGTTGTGCAAATTTAATAGTGAATGTAATTGAATAAGGTATAGTGTTCAAGAGAAATAAATAACATTGATTTGTTTTTTATTATGGCTCTGCAATTTACCATGCTATCAACAACAAAAATAGTTTCACCACTTAGACATCATGAAGGGTTGTGCAAATTTAATAGCGCATGTACTTGAATAAGGTATAGTGTTCAAGAGAAATAAATAGTGTTGTAGTTGCTAAAGGAATCAACCAACATTTATAAATTCCTTGATTCAATTGAAATTAATTTAGTTGGAGCTCTCTCATGGACAATAGCATCGTACTCATGTTCTCACATATAAGACAAATAAAGAAATTACAAAATCTTATATGAGTGGATGTGTTGTCTTGACCCTATGATGGTCCCAATGAATTAATGGAATAGTAATTGTATAGCTCCAAATTAAAATAATGTTGGTTGAGTGAGTCGATTAAAATTCAAGGGAATTCCACTCACCACTAAGCAATAAGAAACCCAAGAGAGGTAAACTAATGTTGGTATATTTGAGCATTTAATTCCTCCCAGACTGTTGGGCTTTGTCTTATGAATTTTACAAGGTGTAACTTTGTACATGAAAATTGTGAAACATAGATGGTATAATATAAGGTATTAGAAACATTAAAAGCTTTGTCAATTTGAAAGTTAGCTTCGTATTGCAAGCCCTCAAATTTATGTGATAACATCGTCCCTAAATTTGGTACTAACATTGCTAGCAGTTTTAGTGCCATGCTTGGGGGGTTGTCTTTTGCTTGTTGTTGTTATCTTACTAGAATTCCATATCCCTACATTGAGTTTTCATTCCACGCTAATATGCATCCCTTAAAAGCGTGTGCATTTGTTAACATCATCATTGGGTGTATATGTTGTGAACAACCTCACATACATAACAAATGTGAAATGAAGATGGATTATAAAGCATTACTCACATTAAAATCTTTGCCAATCCAGATGTTGGCTTAGGGTTGCAAGTCCCTAAGTTGATGTGATAGCATCCTCCCTCACTCTAGTGCTAACATCAATGATGATTTTGTTGTTATTCCTTGTGGGTCATCTCTAGCTTGTGGTTGTTACCTATGTGATGTCACAATGGTAGTGGTTTATATATGTTGGATTTCATTCCACATTAATTTAATCTTTTGAGTTCATTCCACATTAATTTAATCTTTTGAGAAAAATTTGTGTGTGTAGGGTGTTGTAAATAATCTAATGTACATAACAATTATGGCATTGAGATGGTTTATAAGGCATTAGTTGCACCAAAATATTTTTCAATCTGAATGCTAGCTTTGGGGTGAAAGTCTCCCAATTGATGTGATAACATCCTCCCTTTCTCTAGTCTTAACATCATTGATAGTTTCAGTGTCATTCCTTGAGGGTAGTGTTTGGCTTGTGGTTGTTATTTATGAGATGTTACTGTGACAATGGCATATCCCTACATTGAGATTTTGTTCCACATAATTAGTATTCCTCTTTTAAGGCTTTGGCTATTGTAATTTAGATGTATTAGATAGAGAAACCTCTCAATAAAAATCCCCATCCTTCATTAGTATTTAACTACCTCTAAAATCATGCTAGGTTTGACTTGGATATTAACTTGTTGGTGCATAAACCCAAGAGGATCATATTAGAGCCAAATAAGTGAAATGATTTTAGCAAGAAGCACCCTTAAGGTATTACTTGTAGGGCATCTTACTTTTAAATAAGATCTCATTTTCATTACCAAATTAGCAACCACGAACAATTTAACAACTTGTAATTAATCAACTTTCCTTGAAGTTTACATCCATTTCTCAACTTTTGGATAGTCGATATACATTCAGTTGTAACCATAGACAAGGAAATGACAAAACCCCCATCCAAATAATGTGTATTCATATTGTTATCGCACAGATTGTAGGTTGGCCAAAGCCCGAACCAATCCATAAACGTGGGATAACTATGAGAGTATCTACCCACTGTCACCTTAGATGGACACTCTTCTCACTTTATTGGTGATGAAAATCACCACAAGGAGGGAATCTCGATGACACTAGGGGGATTTAGATAGAAAGTTGTATAATGGAAGATGAAACCCCTACAGGTCAAGTAAGAAGTGGAAAATGGCTTGGGTAAGAGTCTTGTTGGTGAGGGTAGGTTGCCAAAGTGAAGTGTACCTGCTAGAGAGTTTTATACCTGCCCAAGATAAGATAATATATATATACAAGTAAAAGGAAACAGTAGCTGCAAAATGTATCACTAAAAGTCAAGTAAATGATGCAAGAGACTAAGCTAGCAATGACTAGTTTAACTCAAGTGTAACAGAGCAAGGCTTCAGTGACGACAGAGGGTTGTTAGAAGATGTTTTCATAGGATTATTATGACAACCAAGTGGTTGTAGAAATTTTTTTCTACAACAACAAATTCTACTCAAAGAAATCAACAAACAACAAATTGTCCAACAAATAACCAATACCAAGTAGACTAACAATAGCAACTTGTAAGCAAATTCCGATGGTGGATCAGTGAGTACAGTAAGAGTTTAAGAGTGTTTTTGTTGCATCCCTAATGGTTGTGGCACAAATTTATTACAACAACAAGAGATAATTGGCAAAGCTAGACGCCCTAGTGGCTCAATCAAGCTAAAAGCATGTAAAATTGATTCCACTTTAGACAATTAACATATCTCAAAAAATCATGCATATCAATGCAAGCATTTTATTTCTCCAATGCAATTTTCAGATTAGTACTTTAAATATATTGGGTAAATGGAGTCTCGGTTATAAGAGTTGGATCCACAATGTCTCTAGGGGTGTAAGCCCTTTTACTCCCTAGAGAATGCAAAACAAACAAAGGTAAATCTAGGATGGTGTAAGCCCTTTTACTCCCTAGAGAATGCAAAACAAACAAAGGTAAATCTAGGATGGTGTAAGCCCTTTTACTCCTCCTAGCAACCTTGTAAAAAATGACTTGTCAAATAGAAAATAAGATGGACCTTGGTGGAGGGTGTATGCCCTTATACTCCTCCAAGGGTTTTAGACAAAAATATCATGAAAGAAGAAGAAAATACCAACAAGTGCATAAATTTCCTTACCAAATTCAAAAGATAGCAAGATAAACCCTAGCTTTACCAATTAAATATCATCCACATGCAAGAAGATAATCCAAATGCCCAAAGAGGGCAAAAATTTCAGCCAAGTAGTCTTCTCAAGAGTGAGAGCTATGATATAAATGAACTGATTCAAGCCTTTATTTATACAAGGCTTATAAAACGTGTTTGTCCACATAACATTAGGGTAAACCACAAAACAAGGGGTCCATCCCCCTTAATTTTACCCTTTTATAAGTTTAATTTAATTTTTACACAAAGAAAACCCTAAAAGATGACGTCAAGCCCTAATTAGGTGGCGTCTTGTCACATTTGGCAAGTCGTTGAGCTTGGAGAAGAGGTCGTTGGGCCTCCAAAGGCCATATATCCATGGTGTGAGGGCTTCACTCCATCGAAAAGTGCCCACTCCTCCAACAATTTGCCATCACCACCATCAAACCCTATCCCTAGTCAAGATGCCAAGCCTCAAAATGCAACGTTTTAGCCTCCAAAGGCAAGTTGTTGGGCTAGATAGGGCTAGGTGTCAACTCCAAGTCTCCCATCTTGCCTCCAAAGAAATCGTCCATCCTTTGTCTTACCCCAAGGTCTAGGTCATGGCATCCATGCACGAGATTTATGCCCCCCAAGAAGGCCCAAGCTAGGCTTGCTCCTTCAAAATGTCCACCAAACAAGGTCCTACAAAGACAAATGAGTGCACCCTCCGAGGGTCTCAAGTAAAAAGTAGCATAGAAAGTAAAATCACATTTAATACAAGATCCACCTAAACATGTGCATCAAAACTACCTTATCAAATTAAATAAGTGCTCAAAGACCCTATGCAACTTACCAAGTTTAGGTATGGGATGGTTGTGAAGGTGACCTATTGGGTGAGTCATTCCTCAAGTCAAGGAGTGTTTCTTGAGTGGAACCTCTCTTAGTCATGTAATTAAAATGGAGTGGATGGGGGTAAGACTTTTGGGCATGGTGTTCATGACATACAATGGCTCATATTGTCTCATTTATGGGTGCCTTTGTAGAGGGTGTGTTGCACCTTCATTTTCAATGCATCCTTTTTTCAAGCCCATTTATTGCCCTTAATTTCTTAAAGTCCAAAATAATTGGGTACTAAAATTGGGTAGCATAAGACTTGAAATAAGTACCACAGTGTCACTTGAATCTAGAGGTACACAGAGTGCCATATGGGTAAAGCAAAGGTTGTACCGCACGTGTGTAGATCCCTCAACAAGTGGGACATTTATATATGTGAAATTTTATTTTGGATGTCTTCAATTCTTTTGAGAGAAACATTTCATTGTTCTTAAGACCTCTTTGGGCGAGCATCTAGAAGGTATTATTTTGGATTTTATCTTTTTCCAGCTACATTCCCTCTGGGCATTCAACCCCTTCTTCCCATGAAATGAGAAACAATCCCTTCTTGGATCAGTACACTCGAAAATACCAAAAGATAAGGAGACAAAAGGGATGAAGTGTGAAAAAAGATAAATATGATAAAAAATGGTATGATGACTCATCAAGGAGACCTCACAGTACCAAACCCATCCCCAAGGGTGACCACTTAATATGGCACAATGTCAACCACTAAGGTGAAACAGGGCAAAGAGAATAATTTCCAAGCAGACGTTCTATAATCAAAAGCAACTTTAAATGAAAGATACTCAAATGCCTCAAGTATTAAAGTGACACTTACCACAATACCTCACTTGTACCTCATGGAGCAAGACCCATTGTCTTCCAGAATCAGGTTGATGTGATGGATTCCATCATGAGGAACCGAAGAAGTATGGTGGTGAAGAGGGTCTTCATCTGTGTAAGTGGGCATCATGGGTGTTGAGGGAAAGATATGAAATGATCTTACTCAAGCATTTTCATATCTTAATTGGATAAATCAAGATAGACTGGAATATTTCCCTATGTTTATAGCCATAAAAAATGTTATCCTAATTCACAAGTATTGTTTACAAGTGCTTAGGCTAGTTTTTTTTTATAAATAAAAGCTTGTTGAAAAAATCATTATTTATGTGTTTTTTTGAACATAACAGATGCTGAAATAAATACAGAGACAAAAATAAAGACACCAAGTCAAAAATCAAAACAAATGAGACATAAAGAAATCCTTTATTTCATTCCAATTCATCAAAGAATTGTTCTCTTTACAAAATTTCCTGAGGAAGTTTTGGACCAAAGTCAAACTTAGACGTCCCCGATGAAACATACAAAAGGACTTCTGACAGAAAGTAAAAAACTGAACTTTAAAAGTTGGATCAGCTTGCCACAGATTGCTTCTTACTCGACTCTGCACAATAGCCTTTGTCAGAAATGAAATCTAATTCACAAACAAACAAGTCTACATAGGCTATCAAAGATAGATCAACACCTCTGAAAAGCAAGTGTATGAATGATGTAATTCAGCCCTGAATCTTGTTGTCTACAATAGGACCCTGCTATCATAAAAAAGAATTAGGATTCTAATGAATTAAGGAATGAATGAAAACTAAATTATCTACACAAAGACTCAAACATCAAACCTTAGTATGCTTCTCCTTCTATCCTCATGTTCCTCCCTTTCCTTTTTCCTTTAAGCAAATTAGAATTGGTTGAAGTAGTTGAACTACTTCCTTAGTTAAGTTAACTAAAACTCAACCAACTTTTTAGTTAAGGGGGAAAAGTAATAAATATTAATAAGGGTTTTTAAATAAATAATAACTAGTAGGTGGGACCCCTTGTGACTCCCTTTCACTTTTAACAGTCATAACACAACTAGTTAATTAAACAAAACATCCCTCCTTGTGACTCCCATAATCACATTCATATTTGACAATTTATCTCAATGATACTGTTCGAAAAATCAATTAAGTAATCGATAAAAATATTTATGTATTCAATACAACTATTCCAACATCAATTAAACAATTATTGTGTGCTAAAACCATTACTGTGTGCTAAAACTTGTTCATTGTCCCCATTCAATTTCCTTAAAATCTTACAAAATAATCATACTCAAAAGCCTCATGACTTCACCCATCTTGTTAAAAGACTTTTGTTTCTTTTTCACTTACTTCCCTTTCATATTTAAAACAAAGTCCAAGGAACACGCAGTCATTTGTTTCAACTATGTTCAACATAAAACATCACCATTGCCCATAATTAAATTTCTCAATTCAAACACAGACACAAGCTCTTTTAAAACATGCCCGATTCCATTCCTTTAACCAATTTAACCATTAAATTGCAATGAAACCATACTACTAAAACCCCATTCCCATCTCTGATGGTGCAATAAAACGATATGGTGCACAATATCCATAAATCATATACAGTGGACAACCAAGCCACAATTATCAATACTTCAAATTGCAATAATCCCGATTGGGTAATTTAAACACACAGTAATAACAACCATCACTTCAATTTATACCACGTTGTAGGAAACATACAGACCAATGCATAACGCAATTTTTTTTTTTTATGTGACTGTACATATCTAATTACTCCCAATCAAACCATAAAACAATGATGATCTATCGATTCAACTGTCATTATAACATATTGCAGCGACTATATACCAATAATCATTTCTGATTACAATTGTGTAATCAACCCGATCAATAGAGACAAGTGAATAACCAAAACCATTGTCAACGCTATTACACCAACTCATGAAAGTCAACAAGATACCTGACAGGGTGTAACTGGTTCAGTTTATTAAAATCGGGCTCTGAATAATCAAGGGTTTTCTCAGTGGAATCAATACAGGGAGACTGGAGGTCGGCCTTATCGACAGTAGGTGAGAAACCCTTGAAACAAGCAAGGTGGAACCACACACATTATAACCCTTATCTCGTATGATAGGGTGACATTCCAACCCCAGGTAGGAGAGACTATGAACAAAGGAGCGGAGGTTTCTTACTGGCCAGTAAACAACACCGAAAACACGCAGGGGAATAACCCTCATGGTTTTCCTCAAAAGTTGAATAATGCTGATAGAAATGCAGAGCCCAAGTAATAGAAACCAACCCCAAAGCAAGTCTCTTGGCATAATATACACCATAACCAACTGTGCAGATACCAATAACATAAAACGAGCCCATGACCTAGTGGAAAATGATATGCAGTGACCCAAAGGTGGTTCAAATCATACACAACAACCCCATAACACCAAATATGACCGGGTGTGGTTACAAAGACTATGAGGAGACAACCAACAAGTCCTAACAGAATGAAACCCTCCAACAAAAACCCACAGAGACAACATAAATCCATCACGGCTTCCACCACACAGAACAGTCAATGAAATCACGACTTCAACCATCAAATTTTCCATTTGCAACGAATAACACAAACAACCATTCCATAGAAACACCACGAGTTTACACAGTTTCCATCCTCATGAAAAACACATACCAATGCATCACCAAGCCAACATTTATTTCATAAACAGAGCGAGTTCATGGATGGGAGAAAAAACATACTGTAACCAAATGACCTTAAAAATGCAAGCTTGGTTGAGCAGTTCCTTCCACGCCTGAATATCGAAGATTAACCACAGAAAAAATCAAATGAAAAATAACCAAGCTAGGGTGATAGCCATTGGGAGAAGTATGGAGTGACATGAATTTACTGCACGTCACTTCCATCCTCCATATCATTCAATTTTGTAGTACACGACAACCAGCCAAACCATTTCCATTAACCCCATGCTATTAATTCCATGCATCGAAACTTGCACACATTACTTGCCAATTGCGCCACTTGATCCATATTAACCATTGCCCAAAACATATTATAACATATATCACATGCACCTTCATATAACTCAATAAAATCATATAGCCACTAGCATTGCTAGTTAGGACTAACATCAACCCTTTTAAATTTCAATTGCACATAGTATAGCATAGCATAGCATAGTTTCTTTTTTTGGATTTATTCCATATTGATTCTGTCTCTTGTTATACTAACATGTGTCTTGTGCAGGTGTAACATGAGACAAATCATGGCTACAATAGCAATGTAATTCCAGTGAACATAAGCCATTTATAACATGAATATTAGAGCTTAGAGTAACGAAAACAACACATAAAATCCATTATCCATCTGTCATTATGTCGCAAATAAAACTAGTATTTCATCATCAATCATGTGGAAACCTATAAGAAGTGTCGAACAATAGCATAAATGTGTAATAAGAACCTTATCTGATCCTCCAATATACAAGGGGGTACCACCTACTAGTATTATATATCATTAGCTTAGTTTAAATAATTGGCTTTAGCAATACTTTGCGAGAAAAATACTCTTTGCAATTTTTATGGTCAACAAACTGGCGACTCCACAGGGAAATTTGTTTCCAACAGATTAAGAAATTAGAACACATGGTTTCAAAAACCAAGAAAAAAATATCAAGAAGATATAACCAGAATGATTATGCAACAGGGGGAAGTGAGCGGATTTAATGGAAAAATGACCGGGAATTCGGGAATAACTCATGAAAAATGTTAAGTATGAGGGGGTTTATCCCTGTATGCATAATCATTAATCAGAATCTCCTCTTTAATTCAAGGAGAAAAATTTATGGACGTCCTCTTTTAATTCTCAAATGGATGAAGAAATGGAAAGCAAAAGTGGGAGATAACCAATTTCCTTATAAGACAATAGTGAAAGCAGATAACAAATTCAAGTGTTCTTTCAGGGGGAACATCGTAACAGTCCTTTAAGATTGATTTTTATTGACTAACAATATCTTGCAGGAGTGTCACTATGGCAGAACTGATCCAACATCTTATTCTTGACCAAAATCAACTAAAAGATGAAAAGCAATAAAAATCATGATAGAATCAAGATTACAAAATTTAAAACAACAGAATATAAAAAGACAGAATTGTAAAAGAAGAAAGAAAGTTATTAAAAAGAAATAAGAAATTAATCTACTGTAAAAGAAGAAATGAAAAACAATGGAAAAATGAAAGCAGAACTAGACTACTAATATACAGAGAATCCAAACAACGTTAAAATTTTTCAAGTTAGTTCCACATAGTGCTTCAAGTGAGAACCATTAGTGTTGTAGGAAAACAATTGCTCCTGTAAATATTTTAGAATGTGTTGATGGGCGAAATTGACCGCTCGTCAACTAGAGGGGTGGATCCGGTCCGGGGTTGTCTAAATAACCCAAGCCATTTGGATTAATCCACAACGACGGGTTTAGCGTCTCCATTGGCCGATCTAAGTCCTAGGAAAGTGAAAAAACTAAGCTAAAGAAACTAATCTAAGTAAAAAACAACTACTGCAATCTATATACAAATCTAAAATATATATACAGTTTACTAACTAATATTATAAAACAATAATTCTACTTATTAAATGTTTAGTTATCAATACACTTAAATCTCAATTATATATACAGTATTTACAAAATACAAATTTTGATCGAAATCTGCAAAATCATTTGTGAATTGTTTTATGACAACGAAGCTATTATTTTTTATTTTTATAACTTTTATGAAAAAGAAATAAAACAACAGCGATCTAACTGAGTAATAAAAGTAATAATCTATACTATATATCTATCTAAATTACAGAGAATCCTCAAATTAATTGACTATTAAATTGCAAATAGCAAACTGACCTGAAGTAGCGTTTCCTATTTGTCCTGTGCACAGTACTCGGTTTAGCTGTTTGATGGGGGAAACCCACACCAGATTTTGCATAAAGCTTCTCGTAAATAGGAAGCAACGAAGCTCTTGAATACGAATGATAGAACAAACAAGAGATATAGAAACAACAATTTTATAGTTTACAGATCAACACATTAAGATAAATCCCACTGCGAAGATTTGTACATAACTGCTCATTTAACAAAGAAGATTAACCCTCTGTTCATTAAATTAAAATAGGGTAATTACTGTAAGTAAAATGAGATACATCAAATATGGACAATACTTTAAAACATATCGCATCAACCTGTAACAAATCTTGATATCTAAAGTAATCAATAATTTGATTACAAATTGAAATGCACAAAACTTGAACAAAAGTAAGATAAATTGAAGCTAAAGCCGTACCAAAAATCCACTTTCATTTGAGTTTGTATAATCATCAGTCCATAGTCTCTGTTCTCCCAACAGTGATGGATTGTTTACAAAAAATAATAAGTATATAAAGGCCACATGATAAAACATTCCTTGTGGAAATTATCAAAAATTGTTTGCAAAAAATATGGGAACAATCTCCCATATTCCTATTTCTGCCTAAGACTAACAACCTAATCCCAAAAATGTGTAACAAAAAGCATGTTCTAAAATGCCATTATCGATCCAACTCCCATTGAAATTCGTGTGTACCTGTAGATGCACAAAAATAAACGATTTTAGATAGTGTTTAATTGTAAAATCAATAGAAATTGAAATTTTATGACTAGCTACAGAATCTCACGATTCTGTAGCTAGTTATTATTTGCAAAAAGAGTCGTATTGCATCAATTTCATCATAACAGAAATAGATACGATTTATCAAACAAATCTTTTATACTAATTCAAAGCAAACAAAATCATTTATGCTAATTCAAAACAAACAGAATCGTTTATGCTAATTCAAAACAAACAGAATCCTTCTAAAATCATTGTTGAAATATCATACCTTGGCTTTAGGGATACGATTCCATCAGGCTATTTTTGAATTAACAATGGCAGTGGCTGCCTCTACATTTTTTAACACGATAGAGCCTGTGGTATTTTGACTCTTATCGTTAGCTTGCAGTCTTTCATTTTCCTTGGTTAACACAGTCACCCGGTCCTCCAAGGACTTGATTCAGGATTGCAACAGAGGGACATCTGTATAGTATTGTTCGAGCCATGAGTTGCATTCATTGCACTGTGGTTGATCATGCCAAGTCATTATAGGTGAGGAATATTTTAAATTACCAGGGGTTCCGCTGTCAAACTTGATCCCAGGGAAGTTGGGGTCATCTTTAAGGCACGACAGGAGGTTGGATACGTAGTCATAGGGCTTGATAGAACAAAGGCTGTGTGAGTATGGGTACTCCTCGGTTAGAAATCGCTCAATCTCAGAATCCAAATCTTCACTCAAAACAATTGGCTTCTGGTCTGTGTTTTGTTTACGCTTATTGCGGGCACACCTTGATACCCAGCGTGCAACCTTCTTACCCTTGCTATTGACATCGGTATTACCCTTACCTTTTTTCCTCGTAGGACTCTTAACAGACTTAGCAGTCTCTTTTAAACATGAGTCAAGCAGGGTGTCGGGTAGGTTATCATTCGAGTAGGTCGAGAGTTCGACAGTGGGTAAGAGTATAGGAGGGGGCACGATGGGTCCGACAAGGGTTTTGGTGACCACAGTTTTGTCCACTTGACCAACTTCAGGACTGGCAAAGCCATTCCTCAACAAGAAATCTTCCCAAAAGTTACTGCTCAACCTCAAATGATGAACAATAATGATTTTAATCAAACAGTGGTGCAAGAGGCTGGAGTCGGCCTTCTCCCTCTTAAATCGTTTAGCCATTTTATACAAGCTGCGAAGGAGGAAATGTGGCATATTCAAAGGAAAAACTATGAAACTCATAAGTAGCCGTAGGTGGTATAGGAACACTAAACCATATCTACCTTCCCATGTAACAAATTGCTTAATAATGGCCAAAAAATCATGCCACCTAGACTTAAGGGCTGTAACCGGCATACCTTTGTCACAACTGATAATTTTCCTTGAGGTAAATAGGAGCGGCCATGGCACTTCATCCACCTTCAAATTATTAAACCATTTCTACCCCTTAGCTGGCAAGCCAGTGGCTGAGCTGAGGAATTCCTCGTTCAATTCGAGTTGGATGTCCCCAACTTTGGCCCTGCATCCATCAAATGTGAGGGCAAATTGCTAAGCGACTGTGAGGTTGAAACCCTCGAATTTTTCAATGAAAACTAACCATCCATTCCTCTCCAGGTCCTTTCAAGCGTTATCAAATAACAACAACGTTTGGACGCCGTTGGGTTCTATGTGCACTACAGGAGCCATAGAAGATAGCACACAATCAACAGGGTAAACGGTGAGGGGGTTTGAGAGGGTAGACACAGGACTAATTCCCACAGTTTTTCCCAAAACAAGCAGAGGTAGCCCGAGGTGCAAGGCAGACGTTAATGCTTATGCATGCGAGGGTGGTGGAGTGAATCGAAACCATGCAAAACTATCATGTTGGCATGTACAATCGACGGTGCCTTGGTAATTCAAATCACTTTTGTTGTGTGTCAAAAACAATGTAAACAACATGTCAAACGAATAACCATTGAAAACCATGACAAGTCGATCCGAATGTTTGAACAAACAATAACATTTGTATGATTTAAAACAAAACAACATGTCGAATATTACACCAAATATTTAATCATAAAATTAATGTGTTCTATGAAACCATTGCACCAAGGATTTAATCAAAGACACCAAAAATCATTGCATCACGAACTTATAAATTGAAACCATATTAACAAAAATGCAAAGTGAATAAAGGTTTGGTGTTTTGACAAATGTATGACTTTTAGTGAGATAGAGGTGAAATTTTTTATGACCACATGAACAAAAGGATTGATAACAATCCAAAGATTATTTTAATGCCATCGACACGACTTCCAACTCAAGGTTTTCACGCTTTCAG
Source organism: Picea sitchensis (assembly GCA_010110895.2). Classification (NCBI taxonomy): domain Eukaryota; kingdom Viridiplantae; phylum Streptophyta; class Pinopsida; order Pinales; family Pinaceae; genus Picea; species Picea sitchensis. The sequence continues at coordinate 16,997 of SNQJ01S0067339.1, read as the reverse complement.
TCGTGAAAATGAAAACGAGGATCATATATGCGAAAGCAAAGATGATAGTGTCGTTTTATTTAAAAAATTGCAATGAGTATTGAGGGTTCAAAACCCTTGTGTAGGCAGCTTGTAAGGAAAAGATAAAATTGCAAAATGGCTGCCAACAATGGCAACACACTGGTAGAAGCAGTTATCTCTGCCAAACAAACAATTCCAGATTAAGACAATGAGATTAATTCTAACTCAAAAACAACCAGAAAATTATTTAAACATCGTCATCAATTATAAAAATTCTAGCTGGTTATTTTAAAAGATGAAAACTGATAACAGTCTTAATAAAAGCGAGTCACGATATTAAAGATAAAATATCCAATACTGTTGACAGAGCCACTGCTGCCAGCAGGCATCCATAGCCTCGATAGGGTTTCCATTTAACCCACTCTGATATTCGTATCTTGCCAGGAAGTTCCAGATCAGAATAAAGGACATTTTAAGGTCAAGAGATTCCATATTTGCAAATTTTCATATACCCGACATTGCTTCCCTGCCAGCGGGCCTGTTCAGTACCCCGACAAAGTTGTCTTGGTGTCATGGATGCATTTACCCACTGCCAGCAGACCTGTTCAGTATCCCGACGGGTTTACAAGCACTTCCCACAGCTCTTTAAAGATTTATTTTGTTTTTAAAGATATATAATTGAGCCGGGTGATGCTGAAAATTATGATATTTTGGACATATTTTTAATAAATTACAGACCTTGAGAGAATTTTTTAACTGTCATTCATTAATATCTAGAGATGATTTATTAATAAACTGACCTTCGAAGGCAGGGAGACATCTTCTGAGTTGTTCCCTTAAGGAACAAGGACAGCGTAAGAAGAAAATGGATGATCGTGACAGGCTTCAATTATAGATTGAAATCAATAAACTTCTTTCAAACAACAGACATGGCTGTAAATTTCAGAAGCATATCACAATTGATGTTTAGACAATCTTTCAACAGTCATTTCAGAGGATTTTTTTTTTTGTTCTCTTTGTCCGAACAGTTCATGATGTAGACATGTGTGTTTCAAAAAGAAATACTGATAAGCATGAATGGAAACAAAACACACCAGTGAAGAAAAATTTGAAAGCAAAGAAATCCAAACAAAAAAATATGTACAGAAGGTGCATCTGAAAACCTCATGCAACAAATCCCTTGGGAGACTGAAAGAAAGTAGGAAAATCCAATTTGATGGGAAAGTAGTCTTACTCATGGTACCTTGGGTTAGGGTTGATTCAGATTTATTTATCTCTTTACTTTCCATTTAAGATTTTCATGACAATACTGCGTTTTTAAAAATAAATATTCAACTAAAAGCAAAGAGAAAAAGATCAAGCAGACTTCCCTGATAACAATCGTATTATGGTTCTCGTGGTGTGCCCACTTGCGTTCATGACTGCATTATTAGAAAGAGAAATAGTGAGAAATAAAACTGAAATAAAACCTATTCCTAAACCTACCCTAACTATTAAACAAATCAGAATACTACGTGAAGTCATGTTTCCAATGTAGCCATCGGAGTAACTCCAATCCTGCAACGGAAACAAAATCAAACATTATTAATAAGAATGGTAATATATCA
>SNQJ01S0067339.1:0-13160 GCA_010110895.2 Picea sitchensis | reverse complement strand
AAAATATATATACAGTTTACTAACTAATATTATAAAACAATAATTCTACTTATTAAATGTTCAGTTATCAATACAATTAAATCTCAATTATATATACAGTATTTACAAAATACAAATTTTGATCGAAATCTGCAAAATCATTTGTGAATTGTTTTATGACAACGAAGCTATTATTTTTTATTTTTATAACTTTTATGAAAAAGAAATAAAACAATAGCTATCTAACTGAGCAATAAAAGTAATAATCTGTACTATATATCTATCTAAATTACAGAGAATCCTCAAATTAATTGACTATTAAATTGCAAATAACAAACTAACCTGAAGTAGTGTTTCCTATTTGTCCTGTGCACAATACTCAGTTTAGCTATTTGATGGGGGAAACCTGCACCATATTTTTCATAAAGCTTCTCGTAAACAGGAAGCAGTGACACTCTTGAATATGAATGACAGAACAAACAAGAGATATAGAAACAACAATTTTATAGTTTACAGATCAACATATTAAGATAAATACCACTGCGAAGATTTGTACATAACTGCTCATTTAACAAAGAAGATTAACCCTCTGTTCATTAAATTAAAACAGGGTAATTGCTGTAAGTAAAATGAGATACATCAAATATGGACAATACTTTAAAACATATCGCATCAACCTGTAACAAATCTTGATATCTAAAGTAGTCAATAATTTGATTACAAATTGAAATGCACAAAACTTGAACAAAAGTAAGATAAATTGATGCTAAAGCCGTACAAAAAATCCACTTTCATTTGAGTTTGTATAACCATCAGTCCATAGTCTCTGTTCTCCCAACAGTGATGGATTGTTTACAAAAAATAATAAGTATATAAAGGCCACAGGATAAAACATTCCTTGTGGAAATTATCAAAAACTGTTTGCAAAAAATATGGGAACAATCTCCCAGATTCCTATTTCTGCCTAAGACTAACAACCTAATCCCAAAACTGTGTAACAAAAATCATGTTCTAAAATTCCATTATCGATCCAACTCCCATTGAAATTCGTGTGTACCTGTAGATGCACAAAAATAAACGATTTTAGATAGTGTTTAATTGTAAAATCAACAGAAATTCAAATTTTATGACTAGCTACAGAATCTCACGATTCTGTAGCTAGTTATTATTTGCAAATAGAGTCGTATTGCATCAATTTCATCATAACAGAACTAGATACGATTTATCAAACAAATCTTTTATACTAATTCAAAGAAAACAAAATCGTTTATGCTAATTGAAAACAAACAGAATCGTTTATGCTAATTCAAAACAAACTGAATCGTTCTAAAATCATTGTTGAAATATCATACCTTGGCTTTAGGGATATGATTCCATCCGACTATTTTCGAATTAACAATGGCAGTGGCTGCCTCTACATTTTTGAACATGACAGAGCTTGTGGTATTTTTCCTCTTATTGTTAGCTTGCAGTCTTTCATTTTCCTTGGTTAACACAGTCACCCGGTCCTCCAAGGACTTGATTCGGGATTGCAACAGAGGGACGTCTGTATAGTATCGTTCGAGCCATGAGTTGCATTCATTTCACTGTGGTTGATCAAGTCGATTCATTACAGGTGAGGAATCTTTTAAATTACCAGGGGTTCCGTTGTCAAACTTGATCCCGGGGAAGCTAGGGTCATCTTTAAGGCACAGCGGGAGGTTGGATACGTAGTCATAGGGCTTGACAGAACAAAGGTCGTGTGAGTATGGGTACTCCTCGATCAGAAATCGCTCAATCTCAGAATCCGAATCTTCACTCAAAACAATTGGCTTCTGGTCTGTGTTTTGCTTAGGCTTATTGCGGGCACACCTTGATACCCAGCGTGCAACCTTCTTACCCTTGCTATTGACATCGGTATTACCCTTACCTTTTTTCCTCGTAGGCCTCTTAACAAGCTTAGCAGTGTCTTTTAAACATGAGTCAAGCAGGGTGTCGGGTAGGTTATCATTCGGGTAGGTTGAGCGTTCGACAGTGGGTAAGAGTATAGGAGGGGGCCCAACGGGCCCGACAAGGGTTTCAGTGACCACAGTTTTGTCCACTTGACCAACTTCAGGACCGACAAAGCCATTCCTAAACAAGAAATCTTCCCAACAGTCACTGCTCAACCTCAAATGATGAACAATAACGATTTTAATCAAACAATGGTGGAAGCGGCTGGAGTCGGCCTTCTCCCTCTTAAATCGTTTAGCCTTTGTATACAAGCTGTGAAGGAGGAAATGTGGCATATTCAAAGGAAAATCTATGAAACTCATAAGCAGCCGTAGGTGGTATAGGAACACTAAACCATATCTACCTTCGCATGTAACAAATTGCTTAATAATGGCCAACAAATCATGCCACCTAGACTTAAGGGCTGTAACGACATACCTTTGTCACAACTAATAATTTTCCTTGAGGTAAACAGGAGCGGCCATGGCACTTCATCCACCTTCGAATTCTTAAACCATTTCTGCCCCTTAGCTAGCAAACCAGTGGATGAGCTGAGGAATTACTCATTCAATTTGAGTTGGATGTCCCCAACTTTGGCCTTGCATCTATCAAATGTGAGGGAAAATTGCTGAGCGACTGTGAGGTTGAAACCCTCGAATTTTTCAATGAAAACTAACCATCCGTTCCTCTCTAGGTCCTCTCGAGCGTTATCAAATAACAACAATGTTTGGACGTTGTTGGGTTCAATGCGCACTACAGGAGCCATAGCAGATAACACACAGTCAACAGGGTAAACGGTGAGGGGGTTTGACAGGGTAGACACAGGACTAATTCCCACAGTTTTTCCCAAAACAAGCAGAGGTAGTCCGAGGTGCAAGGTAGACGCTAATGCTTATGCGTGCGAGGGTGGTGGAGTGAATTGAAACCATGCAAAACTATCATGTTGGCATGTACAATCGACGACACCTTGGTAATTCAAATCACTTTTGGTGTGTGTCAAAAACTGTGCAAACAACATGTCAAATGAATAACCATTGAAAACCATGACAAGTCGATCCGAATGTTTGAACAAACAATAACATTTGTATGATTTAAAACAAAACAACATGTCGAATATTGCACCAAAGATTTAATCATAAAATTAATGCGTTCTATGAAACCATTGCACCAAGGATTTAATCAAAGACACCAAAAATCATTGCATCACGAACTTATAAATTGAAACCATATTCAAGAAAATGCAAAGTGAATAAAGGTTTGGTGTTTTGGCAAATGTATGACCTTTAGTGAGATAGAGGTGAAAAAATTTAGGACCACATGAACAAAAGGATTCATAACAATCCAAAGATGATTTTAATGCCATTGACATGACTTCCAACTCAAGGTTTTCACGCTTGCAGTCATGAAAATGAAAACGAGGAGCATATATGCGAAAGCAAAGATGATAGTGTCGTTTTATTTAAAAAATTGTGATGAGTATTGAGGGTTCAAAACCCTTGTGTAGGCAGCTTGTAAGGAAAAGATAAAATTGCAAAATGGCTGCCAATAGAATGTAAGAGTTATTACCTAGGTCAAAAGCAATCTTGAAAGGACCCGACCATAATTTTTGAAACTTTGAGACAATTGATAGTCCTTTAGAGTACACAATTAGATCATCAAGATAAACATGAATAACCTTACCGATCAAATCATCGAAAGTTATTTGCATGGATATTTTAAAAGTGGCATTCGTAATAGATAAGCCAGAAGGAATATATTCATAAGTCAAGGTACCCCAATGAGTAATAAGGGTGGTTTTTTATGCATCTTCCCTTTTCATCTTGATTTTGTTGTAACCAGAAAAACCGTCAAGTAAGGGCATCATTTGTGACCTTGCGATTTGTTGTAGAATCATTTCCATGTTAGGGAGAGGAAAGTGATCTTTCGTAAGAGTCTGATTGAAAGTGCGAAAATAAACACATAATCTAATATGATCAGTGACTGTCCGAATAGGAACCAATTTGGAAACCCATTCAGGGTACTTTACCGGAAAGATGATTCTAGCCTTCAAGATTTTTTCCAACTCCCTTAGAATAGTTTCTTTCAGTGCAGGGTTGATAGGTCTTTGTTTTTTCCTAACTGGTTTTATGACTTCCTTGATGGAGATGGCATGTTGTATAATACCAGGATCAAAACCATGAAGATCCTCATAAGACCAAGAAAAAACATCTTGAAATTCACCAAGTAGCTTGGCAAACTTCATTTTCTCTCCATCAGAGCATTGGGCACCTATTTTAACATTCTTTGGAGACTCGGGTGTCCCAATGTTCAAGGAGATGGTTTCACCCACCTTCCTTTTCAAATCCTCTTCTTTTTTTTTTCTCTTTATTGCCTACATCACTCAATGAAAACGAACTCTCCAAAGGAGTCAAGCCTTTAGGAATCTTGTTATCTTCTATGGATATAATTCCATTGGGCTTATAAGGTTCATTTTGAATGAAAGCACAGATTCTCTCATCGCTAGGGAATACCTGCCAAGATTATATATTGTTAGTGATATGTGGATGATATAAAGATTGAAAGGTACAATTAAGTTTGTGTGGCAGAAGTTGTCAATTAGGAGAGGCTGCAAAGACAACTAACCAATCATCCATTGAGTTCAGTTCCCTCTTAACATGAGTAATGTTGAAGATAATAGGTTTGAGATAAGTTCCCAAACAGTTTGGGTGTATCATTTCATCAACTTGTTGCTAGGAGAGTATATATTATGTACAAGGTTCACAACAAGCTCGGAATCTTCAAAAACTGAAAGGTGACCACAACCAATATTATAAGCGTTTTCAATGTCTAATAATAAAGCTTTGAATTCAGTAACATTATTTGTGCAAGAAAACTCCAACCTGTAAGAAAAATTATGAATTTTCCCCACAGGAGAGTACAAGATTATGCCAGCTTCGTTACCTTCACTAGAGCATGAACCATAAAAGTGCATGTGCCACATAGCATCATATAAATCAATATGTTCCAAGGGAATGTTGTCCTCCTTAGCAAAGATGGAATACACCCCTAGGTCGTCTTTGATATAGTTTACATTAGGTTGTGGGACACTTTCTATGTAAGGTGAAATCCTTCCTTCTCTAAGGACTATAATGTTTTTTCCATTCCAAGGAATGGATAAGTGTGTCTCATCGAGTGAGAGGTATCCACCTGTCAAAGCTTTCCAATCTCTTCCCAAGATGATTGAGTAATTTCTTACTGGCATATCAATTACCTGAATGCTAAGGGTTGTCCTTATTTCAGGGTGTGCACACAAAACTAAAGTCACATCTTTAATCTCGCCTATGGTCATTTGTTGTAGACTATTTTAAGAGAGCATGCTCCTAGAATTTTCATTTGTACAAGAAAATCCTATCTCTTCCATAATAATATTCGATGTCACACTTGGGCCCGAACCGCCATCGATGAGGCAACAATGGGCGATCTTATCCATAATTTTTAAAGAAATATAAAAAGGGGGATTTTTTATAGGGTATCTAAAGTTATGTACACCTACTTTATTTATAGATGAATCCTCTTCATTTACCTCTTCAGAGAGGTTGGCTACAACAAAATCTTTTCCTTCCATGAATTGTCTTATATGCCTCTGTTGTTTAGGGACAACAACCATGTCCTGGAGGGTGGCATCTACTTTGATGTTGGCCAATTGATTTAGAATAATGTATTTGGAAGAGGGGAGAGGGGAAGTTGTTCCTTGACTGTCAAGAACCTTAGGAACCTGAACAGTAGAAGCTGGTGAGGATGAGCTCGAGCTAGAAGAGTTGCAGGGAGGATAATATTTTCTTTTGGGAGCATAGGATTTGTTCCTAGTATTGATGATCATGAAATCTTCTGGCTCTACAAAATCTAGGACAACAATGGTAGTTTCTGGTCTTTTACCGAAGATCTTATCTCTGGCTCTCTTCCTTACCTCACATGTGGCTTCCTCGTGGTGTTTCTCGCAAAAGTTACACCAACTTCGAGGCATGATAGCTTTAGGCTGAAAATTATTTTCAATTGTATTTCTAAGGGGGGGTGCAAAAGAGGATGAAGCTCCAGGAGTGAGAGGGGAGACATTTCCTTTTCACTCATACTCTATCATACGATTATTCACGTCTTCGACTAGCTGTAAGAGGGCTGACATGTTTGTCTATTTAGCTGATTCTCCCTAAGGAAGACATGTTATTTCAAGTTGTTCTTCATACTTTGAAAAAGTATGCAGAGTGGAACCAAGGTTATCAATGGATTTTTCCTCAAGCCTATGATGATATGGGGAAGGTAATGAATGAAAGCGGCTTGGTTCTAAGGTCGAATGAGTTTAGGGATTTGGTTGTATAACTTAGTGAAACGCAAGTTGAATGACTTGATGGTCTCAACATTCTTATAGGCGATGTTACTGTACTCCCGTAACTACTCAGTTGGGCTTTTATATTGCCCATAGGTGGACTTGAACCAATAAAATAACTCCTCCCAAGTAGACAGAATCTTAGGAGGAAGTTCAAAGAAATCAGTCCCAGCCTTTCCTTCCAAGTAATTAACGAATAAGCACATGCAAGTATCATTGTCATTGACTCCTCTGTTGTGACAAGCATTAGAAAATGCCACCATGTGTTCATTTGTAGTTATGGTTTTATTCTCCAAAAACATAGGAAGATTATTCTTTGAATTTAGGAAGTGGATGAGTAGCAAGTGTCATGTTAAGAGGAGAGGAAACATGCCACAGTGTGGTTGTGGCATCTTCTTCAAACTGAAAAATCACATACTTTTTAATGACTTTGGTGTGATTTGTGGTAGATTGGATAGGGATATGGTGGCTATATAAGCTACCAATCACTGACAAAGCTGAAGATTAAGAGGAGGAAGCACTTCTAGAGCCACCAGTAGATGCCATCTTGTGGATGATAGATGAGGGAGAGAAAGACGAACTGGATGAATCAAACAAGGTTCTCCTTAGAACACTTTGTTGGGTTGATCACACAACATTCCTTCTTCCTATTTCAGCAATAGGATTAATTTCAGGTGATAAGCCTCTTATTCTCCTAGAAACACGAGAGTCTAAGGACATGAAAGGAAGGCCAAAGCTAAAGGAACATGAAGGTTATTGTTGATTTCTAGGTTGTCTACGTCTAGCTTCCCAATGTTCTTGGGCACTAGTATCTCATTCAATTGTTGCCCATGATTGATTAAGTTCATCCCGAGTATTAGCAGTGTCTAAAATGGTGTTAAGCAAATTCAAAGCAATGTTGGTGTGATCTTGAAGATAGGGCTCAATATTGGGCTGCCTTGCAACAAGTACAATCATTAAGAAATAAAACAGTCAAAGAATCAATATCAGAAAAATAGATGTGTTTGATGCTAATCAATCATAAAAATTAACCAGAGAGATATTGAAGATCTCCCCAGTATGGTCACCAAATAAATGTTGAGGAAAATATATGAAATGATCTTACTTGAGCATTTTCAGATCTTACTTAACTAAAGAAAGATAGACGGTAATATCACCCTATGTTTATAGCCATCAAAAATGTTATCCTAATTCACAAGTATTGTTTACAAGTGCTTAGGCTTTTTTTTTTATAAATAAAAGCTTGTTGAAAAAATAATTATTTATGTGTGTTTCTGAACATAACAGATGCTGAAATAATTACAGAGACAGAAGTAAAGACACCAAGTCAATAATCAAAACTGATGAGACATAAATAAATCCTTTATTTCATTCCAATTCATCAAAGAATCGTTCTCTTTACAAAATTTCCTGAAGAACTTTTGGAGAAAAGTCAAACTTAGAAGTCCTCGATGAAACATACAAAAGGACTTCTGACAGAAAGTAAAAAACTGAACTTTAAAAGCTGGATCATCTTTCCACGGATTGTTGCCCACTCGTCTCTACATAATAGCCTTTGTCAGTCATGAAATCTAATTCACAAACATACAAGTCTACACACACTATCAAAGATAGATCAACACCTCTGAAAAACAAGTGTCTGAATGATGTAATTCAACCCTGAATCTTGTTGTCTACAATAGGACCCTGCTATCATAAAAAATAATTAGGCTTCTAATGAATTAAATAATGAATGAAAACTAAATTATCTCAACAAAGACTTGTTGATGGGCGAAATCGACCATCCGTCAACTGAGAGAGTGGAACCAGTCTAGGGTTGTCTAATAACCCAAACCGTTTGGGATGAACCACCCTGACGGGTTTAGTGGCTCCGTTAGCCAATCTAAGGTCCTAAGAAAACAAAAGAAAACTAATCTAAACTAACTATTAAAACTAATCTAACTAAAAGAAAACAAATAAAACAAACTAAACTAAAACTAACTAATAAACTAATCTAACTAAAAGAAAACAAATAAAACTAACTAAACTAAAACTAACTAATAAACTAATCTAACTAAAAACTAACTATTAAAACAAACTAACTAATCTAACTATTCTATATATACAATCTACTATCTAATACTAAACTAACTCAAACTAATTAACTAACTAACTACTGACTGAAATATAACTTATTCACAAAATGTACAATATCTACAATTTACAGATTTGAATAAAACCTGAAAAACTCATTTGCATTCTACCCTAAGACAGACACACACACACACACACACACACACACACACACACACACACACACACATATATATATTTGTTGATTTTATAATTTTATGAACAGAGATAAAACATAAACTAACTAAACTAAACTACTAAACTACTAATTCTAATTACTAATCTAAACTAAAACATATATCTAACTAAACTACTAATAAATATACTAAACAAATAAATGACAAACTGACCTGGAAACGCTCCAAATTTGTCCTGTGTATGATGACTGTTTTAGCAGATTGGAGGGAGGAAACCCGCACCGAATTATCTGAGAGCTTCTCGTAAACGATAGCTGCGATGCTCTTCAAGTTTGTTTGCAGGACAAACAAGACATAAAACTCACAACAATCATATAGTTTACAAATCTCTACAATTAGATAAACCCGTATGCAAAGACTTATACAAAATAATTCAATTGATGAAGAAGATAAATCTGTCATTCATAAACTGAATCAAGTAATTGCCGTGTTTTTTAAATTAGTGAAAGAAATCATAAATGGATCATATTAATTAAATCATATCATTCTGCAAAAGACTATGATAGCTAAAGTAGTCACTAATCAAATGCAAATTGATAAGCATAAACATGAAACAAAAGATTAATATTATGAAAGCGAAAGCTGTAGCAGAACATCAACTTCTGTCTCAGTTTGTATTAGAATTCCATAGCCTGGTTCTCCCACAAGTGAGGATGATCCTTATTACAAAAATAATAAGTATTTATAAGTTTTCCATAGGGTAAAACCTCCCTGTGGAAGTTATCAAACTGTTTACATGAAATCTGGGAGGATCTCCCAAGTTCAACTAAACTAGGAAACTAAAATAAAACTAAATACACAAATATCCCCTAGACTGTCCATCATATCCCTTGCAATTCGAATTTACCTGAAAAGGACCAAAAATGAACAAGTTAGAAGGATCTTTTATTAATAAAATAATAAAAATCTAATTCTATAGTCTAGCTACAGAATCATACGATTCTGTAGCTGGTCTAAAATAAGACACAGAATCAGTATTAAAATTAATTGAAAATCTTTTAAAGAATCAAATTCAATTAACCTCCAATCACTATTTGAAAACGAATAATTTAATTTAAAATTATTATACCATTCGAAATCAAACAGGATCAAAAAATCATTCAACCAAATACAGAGATAGGAAAACTCAGTTTCTTTTGTTACCACAAAGTCGGGTGATAGAATCATATGGAACAAAAATGCAATCGTTTCATATCCAATCGAAATCAACATAATCAAAACAAATCTCAAGCAATTGTTGAGCTGCCTTGTCAACAGGAAATATGAATTCGACCAGATCATTTTCAAATCATTGTAACTGTGTTAAAACAACAAACGATTCATGCCACAAATAGATCAATTCAAACTGGCACGAAAATCAATTCAAATAAAATCGTAACAGGTTCGATCGATTAGCAACAGAATTCGTAATTTGTTATTGCAAATTGGGCAATCAAGATCGATTGACTCTAATCAACATCATTCCATTCAAACGAATTATAACCGGATCTGGTAGGGATAACACAATCAATCGATTCATTTTGCAAATTTAACATCAAACAGAGCAGTATCTCTGACACGAATCTATCAAGAGAATTGAACAACTAGATTTTAACATTATCATTGAAAATCATAATCGTTCCATGAATCGGGCATGAACATTATTCACACAGACTTAAATGAACGTATCGTTTTCATAAAAAAACAGTCATTTTTCCCAACTTGGAAACGATCAAATCTAGAACATTATACGACACAGAATCGTAACAACCAAATTCATTGAAATCCTTCACCAATCACAGCATATGAATCATAACAAAATCATATCCAATCATAATCGTATTCTAAATTGAGTTTGAAAACTTCCTGTTCGGAGTGGATACAAAATGAATTGAATTGAAAACAAACCATTAATTTTGTTACTTCAACCAGACAAACTTAGCAAATCAAATCCAAATGAAAACCATTCAAATCCAATAAAAATCCATGAGCAAATTGCATATAAAATCAAAGCAAAATAATGTACAGGATGATCACTGAATGACAGAGGCATTTGAACGAGAGACAGAGCTATTTCAAATCATTATATCAACCCTGATCATTCATAAAACAAAACGATATCAAATTTTCATACCTGTATAGCGACGAGATGGCTTGATTATGCCAATTTGGAGTTGACAACGGCTGTAGCTGATTCAACGTTTTTGAAAAGGATGGAGCCAGTTGTCTTTTGCTTCTTATCAGTTGCTCGGAGCTGGTCTCTTTGGCTGGTCAACATTGCAATTTGGTCTTCCAGCGATTGAATTTTCGATTGGAGTATAGGAACGTCAATGTAGTATCATTCTAGCCATAAATCACATCGGTCACAGGAAGACTGTGTAGGGTTTGAAAGAGCAGGCGAGGGTTGGTTCACATTACTGAGGGTTTCGCGAGGCAATTTGATACCAGGGTAGCTAGGGTCGTTTCTTAGGCAGGGGGGAAGATTCGCCACGAAATCGTAAGGTAGTTCGGGGCATAAACCCTGTGAGTAAGGGTACTCGCTGGCTAAGAAACATTCCACATCAGAATCAGAATCATCACTAAGGACAATAGGGTCTCGCTCAACAGAGGGTTTAGGCTTATTTCTAGCCATTCTCGAAATGAGCCGGGCATTCCTTTTCCCTTTGGCATTAGCAGTAGGGTTTGCCTTGGGCTTTTTGCTCGCAGACTTCTTAATAGTCTCACACTTCTCATATATAGCATCAGGTAAGTCAACCTTAGGGTTGGCCGAGGGTTTAAGAGGAGGCAGTGGGATATGGAAGGGCACAGGCGGCTCGGCCTTGACTTCACTCACCACAGGTTTGTCAACCTAGACAGGGTCAGTGTCATCGAAACCATTTCGGGCGATGAAATCCCTCCAACTATCACCATGTAAACTCAAGTGATGCACAACGATAAGCTTAATAAGCCCACAGTGGAATAGGCTACTGTCAGCCTTCTATCGTTTAAACCTTTTCGACATTTTATATAGGCTACGCTGAAAGTAGAAAGGCATATTCAATGAGAATCTGATAAAAATTATTAACAAACGCATGTGGTAGAGAAACACAAGTCCATATCGACCTTCACAGGTCACGAACTGTTTGACTATCATCAAAGTATCATGCCATCGTGGTTTAAGTGCAGAGATGGGCATACCTCTATCACAAGAGGTGACCTTGCACGAAACGAACAGCAGTGTCCATGACACCTCCTCGACCTTAGAATTTTTGAGCCAACGCTGTCCCAAGGAGGGTAACCCTGTAGCAGAACTGATAAATTCCTCGTCAATTTCCAACTGGGTGTCACCCACCTTGGCTCTACAACCATCGAAAGTCATGGAAAACTGTCGTGCTACAACTAGATTAAAACCCTCAAATCGTTGCATGAAGGTGAGCCATCCATTTTATTCCAAGTCCTTCCGGGCATTGTCAAACATTAAAAAGGCTTGGTTGTCGTTTGGATCGATTCGCACGACTGGTGCCATGGAGCCGAGCACATGGTAAGCCGAGGGTTTGGGTCGAAACACACACAGGAGCAGAGCTACCCGAGCTAACAGAAGTGAATGATGAATATGGGATAGGCATAAATGCCATCGTGTGAAGGTGGTGGAGCTTATCTCTGCCATGCAAAAAAATTACTGCCAAAGTACAACTACCGATTTACATAGCTGTTCAATCCATTATATCAGTTCAACAATCAAGTCATTTGCCCAACCAATAAAATCAATGTATAAACCAACACACGCAAACATTATGCCATAGTTTTAAACACCCAACATATAAATCAAAACCAAAATCAACTATGCACCAATGTATCAGCGCATATAATCAATAGTTTAACCAATGTGCCAATGGGTGCTCATGTAACCAACATACCAATAGTTATGAAAACATAAACATAGGCATTAAATTAAAAAGATATATATATGAAATATTTAATCATAACACCCATGTATCTTATGAAACCAAAGATCAAGTAAGTCAAATGAATGCAAATCCAAATGCTAATGCATTGCAAACTCAATGAAACCAAGCCACACAATCAATATAAGGATGTCCAATGAGTATGGTTCAAAAGTTATGCCAGCTACATAACGATAGGTGAAATGTGAGCGCAATAGGCATATTGATAAGGGTAGCGACAGTTCAAATAATGACTTCAATGAGACTTCGAAAGACTAAGTTTTCACGCTTACAGTCGTGAAAAACAAAACGAAGATAAATGTGTAAATGCCGCAAAAATAAAAGTGTCGTTGAGAAAATTGCGCTGAAAAATTGATGTTTGCAAAACATTGGTGTAGGCAGCTTATAAAACAATGGAAAAAGTGAATTGGCTGCCAACAATGGCGACACACTGGTAGAAGCAGTTATCTCTGTCAAAAGAAACAAATTTGGATTAGGACAGTAAAGAAAATTTCAACTCAAACATAACAACCATAAAATCATATAAACATCATCCTTAACCAATTATTCTAGCAGTGTTTTAAAAGATGAAAACTGATAACAATCTTGAGATCAGCAAGTCACGATATTAAAGATAAA
>SNQJ01S0067338.1:170950-187199 GCA_010110895.2 Picea sitchensis | reverse complement strand
TAAGTTTCATGTATTCAATTCTTACCCCTTTCCACCATCATAGAGCCTGTTTATATAGGTTAAGAGGAGATTAACCTCTGGAGTTATCTTTAGAACAAGTTGGGAACCTTCTCCTTAGATCAGGGATCTCTTGATGAAACCAATAATTCGAGCACAACTGCCTCCTAATCTCGAAATATCCTCCCCTTATTCTCCTCAACGGGCCAACTACTACCTCAGATTAGGCAGCGCTCCCTTAGAAGGGGCATCAGAGCACTGTAGCGCTCCTTGGTTAGCTTTAGGGAAGCGCCAACGGTCTCAGGATGGGCAACGCTCCTTCAAAAGGGGTTGGGGAGCATTATAACACTCCCTGAAGCCTTGTAGGGGAGCGCCAACACTTCTGGAGCTGCAGTAGGGGAGCGCTCCCCCTCAAAACCTTTGTTTCAGGGTTCCTTTCAGGTGTCAAGAGTTATTTGACTTCAGTAAACCAGTTCTCCTCCTTCAACTCAATCATGTGAGATGTTATAAGTGCCTCCTTAGTGTCGTTATCATGGTAGTATGTCTGAACATCGTTTGCGACACTAGTGACCAACTTGCGACGCTTGCGAAAGTTGTAGGGCAGATGCGACACTTACGACGATTGAGAGGGACATGCGACACTTATCCAGCTGAGCAATTTTGACGTGTAACAAAAAGGCTCTGATTGAGCCCCCTAAATGAAGCTCCTTGTCAATACCTTTCCAACGAGCTATCGTGCGCCCTAAATGGAGATCGTATCCAAAAGTTACGACCCCAGGAAGTTGATGTACTAACTTACCCCAATAAGGCCCATATGACTTTTGGCACTTCATCTCTTAGGATTAGGTTTTTGGATATATAGGGTTTTTGTATTCATGATTATTGTAAACATGTCTTCATAGCCTCATGGTACTCATCTTCTTACGAATGAGCGTAGTTGTCATACTCTTCTCAAAGATAAGTTGCCACCATTCTAACAAACTTGTTTCCAGTCTGCATTTTACAGTTTTCAACATATTTCTTATTTAATAGAAGTCAAGTTTTATTGTATCTCTGTTATTTTTCACCGTGTCTCGGTGTTAATATTATAAATGTGTGGTTTCATTTCATTCCGCTCATAAATCTGGATCAGTGGTATCAGAGCGGTCTCCTCCTTGTCGTTTTTTTAATGCATGTCCCCGACGCGGTCAGGGTATAGATAATTGGGTTTCGACCTTGTTTCTCTTGAGGACAATTTCTCTCGCATGCCCAATAAATCGTCCATGGAGGGCGAAAAGAAAGATTTTGGGGCTAGAGATCCTTTCAAAATGTTGCTCGAGGAATCCCTTGAGTGACAAAGGAACGAGATGATGGACAAGTTTGCACAAATCCTTCGATAGTTGTCGACAAGCGATGCATCCACCTCAAGCAGAGGTGTCGCCCCCTTCAAGGTACATATCAATTTTGATATTCCTATATTTAAAGGTCAAATAGATGCAAATGTCATAGATAAATGGTTAAACCTTCTATATGCAGATGTCAATGATCCATCTGCCCTTTTCTGTCCACAACTTTTCCAATAGAGAAAATATTACATTTGCGCTCCTCAAGGCCGTCCCCCATGTCAAAGATTGGCGGGAGACTTTCTGTGATCAAAAGAAAATAGAGGGATCTATATTATTTGCAATTGCACCCACTTGGGGTTCCTTCAAGAATTCTATTAAGGAACAATACTACCATGTTGGAAGTTATGACGAATTGTATACAATATGCACCACACTGTGGCAGAAAAGAGACCAAACAGTGCTAGAGTTCACCAATGTCTTCCATCTAGTGCTTAAGTACCACGGCGGTCTACAGAGATACATCCAAACATAAATGGAATTTTTTAACATCTCATCCTTGGGCGTGGCCTATCGATACGCTATCAAAATTGAGCAGAAGATTAAACAAAAGACGCGACAGTTTGGGTCTGGGAACCCCTCATAGTAGAAGTAGGGCAAGGTAAGCCCCAACCCGTAGAACAAAGGACAAAGAAAATATGGTCAACCTCAAGACAACTAGTCCAAGCCGCAAGCAAAGAAGGACAATGGGAAGATGAAGAAAGATATCGACAAGTGGTGCAACTTCCATAAGAGCCCCTGGAATAACACTATTGATTGCCGCTCAAAGAGGTCATTGGTGGCTGAGGTAAAATCCTTTGAATTAGATGCAAATTTTGACTGAGTCAGAAGCAGAAAAGGGCAGATGGATCATTGACACAGAACCCAATGCCACCATTTCTACCACCAAGATCCATCCCGATGAACCTGATGAGCCAGAGGAAGGCGAGCGCCTCTTTCATTCACAAATGTGAGTAAAATGCACTCTGTTGCACTTCATCGTTGATGGTGGTAGCCAAAATAGCCTCATCTTAGCAGAGGTTGTCAAGTGGCTAGCCCTGCCGACAACGCTGCACCCGTAGCCCTAAACCGTCGGATGGCTCCGTCAAGGAAGTGATCTTCGCGTAAGCCAATAATGTCGCATGTTGTATGACATCAAGCCATTCAAAAATGATGTATTGTGTGATGTTGCTCCCCTTAAATTTTGTGATGTTCTTTTGAGCCAACCTTATTTATGGAAATGCCATGTTGTATATAAGTCTAGGCCTCACAGTGTTATTATTACATAAAACAGGAAATTGTACAGGATACCCGATGTAGTCCCACCCAGTGTTATTTCCTTGATCTCTGCCAAGCAATGCAAGAATGTCATTTCTTAGACTCGAAAGTTTGTCTTCTTCGTGATTCGCTCTTAGAGTGAGCGAAATGTTGCAGCCACATCCATGGCCTCTATGAATGACCTCTCCAAGCAATAAAAGTAAGTGGATAAGGTCGTGTAACAATACAAAGACATCTTCTCATCACCGACTGGGGTACCTCTGCACTGTCAGGTCAAGCATCCCATCGATCTGACCCCCGGCGCACCGCTACCCAATGGGCCAATCTATCGCCGCTCTCTGTTAGAAAATGAGGAGATCAAGCATCAGATCCAAGAGCTTCTCAACAAGGGGCACATCCGAACAAGATCATCACCTTGTGGAAGCCCAATCGTACTAGTGTAGAAGAAAGATGGGACCTGACGAATCTGCATTGATTACAGAGCCTTAACTAAAATCATAGTCAGGAACCAGTATCTGATTCCCTGAATCGACCATCTCTTTGATCAACTCAAGGGGATCAAATACTTCAGTAAGATTGATCTGAAGTCTGGCTACTATCAGGTCCAAATAGAGTAGACATATGTATGGAAAACTGCCTTAGGGTCAAAAGAGGGTATTTTTGAATGACTGGTCATGCCCTTTAGTTTGAAAAATGCCCCAACAACTTTCATGAGGATGATTGATGATATCTTGCGACCTTTCACTAATTCTTTTTTGGTGGTGTATCTTGATGACATCCTCATCTACAACAAGACTTAGGTAGAAGACTTGCAACATAATTAGCAGGTTCTTCACACTTTGCGATAGCACAAGCTATATGCCAACTTGAAGAAATTCTCCTTCGACATGGGCAGAGTCCAGTACCTAAGCTACATTGTTGATGTGCATGGTGTGTATGTTGATCCAACCAAGATCCAAGTCATCCGTGACTGGCCAGCCCCAACCACGCTCATTGAGCTTCAAAGCTTCTTAGGCCTTGCCAATTTCTATTGTAGGTTCATGTTGGGATTCTCCTATTTTGCATGGGCCCTCAACCAAATAACCAGGGGTGGTGGTTAGGAAAAATTTGTGTGGGGTTTGTCCCAACATAAAGCGTTCAATGATCTGAAGTAACGCTTGTGCTCAACCCCAGTGCTTTCATTACTTGACCTGCAACAACCCTTTGAGATCGAGACAGATGCTTCAAACTATGCTGTCGACATAGTCCTCACTCAACACGACCACCTCATGGCCTATCATAGTGACACACTATCACATGTCGTCTGTAAGTACCCTACTTATGAAAAAGAAATGTAATCCATTATGCAAGCGTGCCACCAGTGGAGGCATTACATTCTCGGGAAGGAGGCAACCATCCACATTGATCATAAGTCATTGCAGTTCATGCAGACACAAGGAAAATTGAAAAATGACCGCCCCTAAGTGGTCCACATATTTGCATTAGTTCCACCTCAACATCAAGTATAAATCATGAAGTACCAACCGAGTCATTGATTTCCTCAACCAACCTCCATTCGCGGCACTCACCACAGTGCTAGACTCTTGTGGTCACGAGACCTCGTGATGGCCGCACCTCTATGAGATAGATCCCAACTTCGCCAACACCTACTAGATGTTGGGTGCAAACACAATTGTCACTAATTTCCATCTTCAGGACAGGTTGTTGTGCCATCTGGGCCATCTTTGTGTTCGATCAAGCGAGCGAGTGAAGTTGATTTTGGAATCCCACTACAATCGAGTGGCAAAGCACTTCGACGTGAAAAACACAGTGGCAGTGTTGCAATGATATTTCTACTGATCGAAACTTTGACAGGATGTCAACAAGTATATTCGGTCTTGCACTGCTTGCGCTATTGCCAAACTGGCCACTGAGAAACAAGGCCTTCACACTTATCTTCCTACTCCTGACAGGCCCTGGCAATCCATCTCAATAGAGTATATGTCGGGCCTTTCGTCCACCAAGCGGGGAAATGACTATGTTTTTGTGGTTGTTGACCGCTTTTCCAAAATGACGATTGTGGTCACCTTCAAGAAGAGCATTACAATGGAGGCAACTACCAAGATCTTCTTTGAATGAGTGTGGGTACACTTTAGGATCTCACAAACCATTACCTCAGATTAGGACAGTCGGTTCCTTAGCACATTCTATTTGAGCCTCTGGTCAATGATGGACACCAAGCTCACTAAGTCCACTGCCTTCTACCCCTAGACGGATGGCCAAACCGAGGTCGTCAACCGGATGATCGTGCACAACCTGTGCATGTACAATTCCAAGCACCCCTCCACCTGGCATGAGATTCTTACCTATGTTCAACACAACTACAACGGAGCCATACATATCTCAATCGACCACAACTCCTTTCAAGTTGGGTTGGGATTTCAACCATTGGGTCCCATGGATGGTGCACTAGCACGTGCAGCCACCCAGGCAGACTCATTGCATGCTCCAACTGAAGCTGACAAAGAAACTCGATTCATTGAGCGGATCCAGCACATCCACCAATAGGTTCATGATATGTTATATAAGTCCCATGCCAAGTACAAGCAACGCCATGATGAACACTGGGTTCCACACCAGTTTCAGGTGGGAGACAAAGTTTGGTTGTACTTTCAGAAAGAACACCTTACAAGGCCTCATCGGATGCTTCGTCCACTTCATTATGGACCTTACACCATCACCAAGGTTGTCGGTGACAATTATTTTGAGCTCAACCTTCCCCCCTTCCTTGGCTTGCACCCAATGTTCAATGTGGACCTCCTTTGGCCTTATTTTCCACCATTATTGGACACCTCAGAGATAACATAACAATTGACACCAACATAGCTCATCCTTGACTGTTGGAACATGCATCCATTGATCAGATCACAGACACACAGGTCAAGGGCACTCTCCAGTAGAGGATCCAGCTTTATCGGGTTGCCAAAGCAAGACAATTCCTGCACCAAGGCAAGTGACTCACCCATGGTGAAATTCAACAGAAATTTCCTCATATGATGGGAGCAGTCAACGCAATGGAGACCATTTCTTCCTAAGGGGTGAGGATTGATCCAGGAGGATCTCGGTGGCCACCCACCTTTTCCAACTAGCTCAAAACAATTTTTTGGCAACTTACTATTTTTAGCATTTTTTTGGGTCCCAAACTTTTGGGGCCATTTTGAGGCCCTAAATGACATTTTTTCACAATCGGTCACATCAACGAAATTCAAAGGCTCTCATTGAGCCCCCTAAATTAATATCATTGTCAATAACTTTCCAACGAGCTATCGTGTTCCCTAAACGAAGATCGTATGCAAAAGTTACAACCCCATGAAGTTGATGTACTAACTTACCCCAACAAGGCCCACATGACTTTTGGCGCTTCATCTCCTAGGGTTAGGTTTTTGGATGTCTAGGGTTATGGAATTCATGATTATTTTAAAAAGGCCTTCAGAGCCTCATGGTACTCATCTTCTTGCGAATGAGCATAGCCGTCACATCTCTTCTCAGAGATAAGCTGCCACCATTCTAGCAAGCTTGTTTTCAGTCTACATTTTACAGTTTTCAACATATTTCTTATTTAATAGTAGTCAAGTTTTACTGTATCTCTGTTATTATTCACTGTGTCTCAATGTTAGTATTATAAATATGTGGTTTAATTTCGTTCCGCTCATAAATCTGGATCACTCTTCTTCATAGCATTGCATTATTTATATAATTAGTAATTGCCCCTGAAGTTGCAAAGGACACCATAAGAAAATGAAATGTGTTAAAATGTGATATGTATTGTGTGGATTTGAATTTGTCTACGTTATTTCTATAGTTGAAGAGAAACATAGCCATTCACCTAGCAAGAAGGGTGCAATTTTGAAATACAACATTAGAAGAGAAACATAACCATTCGCCTAGCAGGAAGGGTGCAATTTTTAAATACAACATCTCTAATGACCCTAACAAAACTTATGGATGACATGCATTGGTCATAGTGTATGTTCACATACATTGATCACTTTTTAAACCGATGCCAAAAGATTCCATCCAAAGGTTTGTGAATCAAGTCATGGCAAGGTAGGGCCACAAAAAATATGTGAAGAGATCTTCACATACACATGCACTACAACATACATTAAATGAGACTCGAACTCGTCCTCTATACATTCCCATGCTTAGTGAAAATTGACAAGTAGTGCAACTTTGGGGTGCATTGGCTCTAGAAGAATTTGAAATCACTGCATATTGTGTTAGGCTTATGAAATTGGAGTTAGAATTTTTTGCATTAAACGCACACCATGGCTATACCTAAAAGCATTCTTAGCCCATATCGAAAACCTCATATTGAACAATAAAAATCCATACCATTTGATCAAGATGATGAATATTGAATAAATACATGCTTGATGTTTGAAACTCAAACTTAGTTAAATATCATCCCACTAAGACCACATATAGTAAACCGTGCTTAATGATTTAAACCAATATCAAAGTACTACAATAAGAGATCAAACCTAATACAAGATCAAACCAAATATAAAAATGATTAAAGAGATATGAAATTGAATCCCCAAAAGGGCAAGCACATCGGTAATCAAACTCACCATCCCAAGAAACAACTAAGAGAAAGCCACTTTAGATAAACACAATGTGACTCTATAGTCTCCATAGATTAGTTAGTGTGCAATATGATTGTTTTGGAAGATCTACAAGCGTCTAAGTTGTAGGATCTAGCTTACAAGATGCCTATGAAGGAAGAAGGATAAATGTTATATGACTTAGGCCTTTTTTGGTTTTCCATCATCTGAATCCAACCAAGCAATATTTGTTGATATTGCAATTTTGGATTGACGAAATAACCATTTTTAGGCGTGGAAATGGATTCAACACCCTTGAATACCCCTACTGCAACCGAATTATACAATGTAAATATTTGATATATGTGTTTCTATCAATCCAAAATGATTCCTATTAGATTTAAGGTGAAAAATGCCAATTTCCCCTCCCATTATTTCAAGTAGCTAAAAAATAGCCATTTAGTAGCACATTTAGACAACTACCCTGTTGATTTTCTAAAACATTAGACTAAACACTACAAGTGCTACGATAATTAACACTCATTAAAAGAATCCTACGATCCATATAACTTAATTGTTCGAGGAGTTTTATGACTAATTGTTATTAACCTAATACAATACTAAATTGTTGTATTGTTTTTCTTCCCAAGACCTTTGAAAATCTCGGAATTAAAGTTATGAAACTAGTTGTTGATCTAAATTTATTGAAGCAATGTTAAGACTCTTCCATTCTTCCTCGATTCACTCGGATCCATGATCATCAGTGAAGACGAGATCTCAATCGGATTTTCACCAAGACTAGGGACATTTCTAAACTTTCACACAATTTATTTCCATAAATGTACATTTACAACATGTACTGTAGCTAGGGAGGTAATGGGGGATCGAATGGCCCATAGTGATAATAGCAGAGGCCATTCAATGTAAGGTGGACTAGTGTGAACATAATAAATGTGAAAAGACTTTCGAGAAGGTTCCTTCTCTAGAATGTTCTTAGGTAGTATTATACAAGGAAGGGTTGAACAATGTAATGAGCATAATGAGACATATTGTTATTGTAACAAGCAAGTATTATTTGAGGAGTGAATTCCTTTAGTAAAGAATAATATATGATGTTACCCTACCTCAAGGATTTTGGCTACATTCTTGTTAAATATTTCGTGAATGATTTGGATTATTCTTGTGAAGTTGACCCATAACATTTGGTATCAAATCTCTTTCTTCAGCCAAAGAAAGGAAGAAAAATTTAGTTCTTCTTGTAGATTTTTTCAAGGGAAAAAAGGGTGCTACGCACTTTAGACTCAATTATGAAACTTTATGAGCATAATTTGCATAAACAAATCGGATATTAAAATTCCTCTAGGAAAAATACCCTATTAAAAAAAAACATCGTCTGAAATGGAGTCCGGGAAGTGAATTTATCAACATTTTAAATTCGACAAATTTCAGGGTTTTTTTGGAAAAATCTGCTTAATTTGCATGGTAAGTTATTTTTATAAACCCTAGATTTTGTTGAAGGTTTATTCCAAGCATGATGTATTTTACTAAAAAGGATGGTAGCCCTAGTATATAAAATTTTACAAAAGAGGAGAAGTCAGCATGGAAAGAGTATTGGAAAGTTTGGGTGGATTGTAAATTACAAGGTGATGTCGCCATTTGGTGGAATTCGCTTAAATATAGCAAAATGATGACACTCTTCGATGAAGAACTTGAAAAAATATTGTTAGATAGGTGGTCTCATGCCAAGAGTAAGGATAAAGAAAGCATCAAGGGTTTATTTTCACGTGGAAAACCTATATTACAGGTCCATGGATGCATTCAACAAGAGAAGCTTATTGTTTCTATTAACCCTAGTTGCATGCATAATTTTATCAATGTTAATTTGGCTAAAAGGTTGCAATTACCTGGAAAGAATATCCGAAGAACACAGGTTGAAGGTGAAAATATTCAAACTTTTAAAGATTTGAAGATTATAATGGACAAATATGTGTTTCATTCTAATTTTCATGCCATAGACCTCAATGATGTGGATGTTATTATTGGATATCCTTGGATGGAATCAGTGGGTACAATTAATGCCAATGCGCCAAATAAGTTTATCAAGATTTGGTATAAGAAAAAGAATATCACATTGCAGGATATGTCTCTTAGTAATAAAGAAGGACCCACATGGGCAACTAAAGAAGTTCTTGTAGCATCCAAAGTTGAATGAGAAACAGAGGCTACATAAGCACTTGCAGAAGAGCATCAAGAAGGGCATAAAAATGAAGAAGAAGCTAAGGAAACACATGTTGAAAGGTATAAGTAAGAATAACCAAGAGCTAAGGATGATGCATATCGCCATCCACACGCATAGAGAAACAAAAACCATCAATGTAACGTTCCCCAACTTAACTAAGGGACATTACTTGCAAAAATACACATAAAAATCAAATTTTTTCTGCTAAGTAAATTCCCATAGCTTATCAGATATGAATTATACATGGATTTAACTATTGTTTGATACAATTTAACTATATTCAACTACAACAAGATGAAATGAATGTGAATGATACTAATAAACTCATTCTTAACAACAAATAAACCATTCACATACACAGTGTTAAGCACAACAAACAAATACATGAAATAACTCATAAAATAGATAAACTCTTATCTTTTTAAAACACTTGTGCAACCAACTGCTTGGGACAGACGTTCCAACCAACCATAGACTTGTTTTTCAAAATCTCAACAACAAGTCATCTCCAAGTTGGGTCTAGGAATCCACAAAAGAAGGGTGCTTCTCATAGTCCAATCACAACTTAATATCCCACAACCCACTGGTATTCCCTTACAACTATCCTGAATTTCCTCCAGCTCTCTTCCTCTTGACCTGTGCAACCCAAGGAATGTACCCCTTCACTGCTCTTAGTCCATTGGGTGCCCCATTCATTTATCATGGTCTCTCTAGCACATGTAACCTGGAATCTCTCTATTGGGAACTCAATGAAACTCACTGTGAGGAAAACTACCAGGAAACACTTGTTGTTACAAGGAAACTCCAATGAGGGTTCACTCTCCAATACTGACAACCCGATTCTTCAATATTCAACTCCAAAACATTCCAAAAATGCTCCAACATGCTCCATAATTCACCCATCCTTCTTTCTCTAGCTCTAGTGCTCTTCTTTTCTACTCTATGCTTATTGTTCATGCCACAACATGAATGTGAAAAATTGTCTTCTCTCCCCATATGAATTTCCTCTATTTTTCCAAGACAATTGAATGCTCACTCTGCCCAACGCTGATTGTACTTCAACCCCATGCTCCCCAATAACTATGGGATGTGACTCTCACACCCACCCTCTTACATGATTTTAATGATTGGGCTCTCATACACTCAACCATAAATGGAAGTTATCCTTAATGATAATAAAATTAAGGAAATTGGGTTGAATTAATACCCATAAATAATTTCCCCCTTGTACCCCTCTTAGACACTCTCTACTTTTTTGGAAAACTCATCCCCCATCTCTGTCCATATCCCACAACAGCTCGCATCACATTTTATTTATTAAAATTCAGAAAATGCATTTCACATATTACATTGCTTGGCCATAACCACATTCATATCTACATTATGCATTAATTAAATTGGGGATTATAGTAGGGATGTTACATTCCCCCTCCCATACAATTGTGCACGGTACTCGGTGCACAACACCATGTCGAGAAACATATACAATTTTACATCACAATACTTAGAAAAAAAATCTGCAATTTCACAACTCGAACAACAATTCCAACCATTATCCCATATTCCTCTTAACATGTTGACCCAAGGAATGCACCCCCTTCATTGCCCTCAATCCATTAGACTACACCATTCTTTTATCAGGGCTATCAATGCAGGTGACCAAGAATTATGAGATGTGGTTTCAGAACTCTAGCTTCCCAAAAATGGAGTCTTGCATTTTTAACTTCTATTTTCTTCAAAATTGACAAAAAAATGTGAGTATTCATCTTGCATAGTTTCTTCATGCTCTCAAGTTGCATATTCAAGATCGTAGTAGGTCCATTGAACATTTACCAATCCCAGGGATTTGTTCCTAAGCATTTTGACTTTCCGGTCCAGGATGCATACTAGTTCCACCGGAAAATCCCCTTCGTGCTCCACCTAGATCACAATCTAATCAATTATGTGGTTAGGGCCAGACACATATTTCTTTAATAACGACACATGAAATGCATTATGCACTCTCATGGATGTAGACAATGCTAGCATGTATGCGACTTGATCTATCTTCTCTAAGATTTTAAAAGGCCCACAATATCTTGTTGCCAAATTTGGGCAGCAACCCAATCTTGGCGAACTTCTCTTTGATTTCACTTTCAAAAATACATGTTCACCCACTTTAAAATCTCTAAAAATTATGTTCTTGTTTGCATAACTTTTCTGCTTGTCTTAGGCATCCTTTAAATTCTGTCCGATCTTCACTATTTGCTCTTCCACATTTCCTTCAATAATTTTGGCCTAATGATAACTCTGTCTACTGGATTATCCTAACTCACTGGTGTGTTACACTTCTTGCCATATTGGATTTCCTTTAAATGACGCTCAATACCCATTACTGTAAGAAAACTCTACTAAGTGGATGTAGTCTTCCCACTTTGATGGTTAGTCCATCACATACATTTTGAGCATGCCTTCAATGATTATGTTAGTCCTCTTTGTTTGGCCATCTGACTTTGGGTGATACACTATACAAAGATTTAAAGTTCTCCCAAAGCCTTTGAACAAGCCTTTCCAAAAATTTGATGTAAATTTTGAGCCTTTGTCTGAAACAATTGCCTTGGGCACTCCATGTGGCCTAGCAACTTCTTTCATGTAGATCTCTGCAATGCTTGTTGCCTTGTGTAGTCTTTACTGGAATAAAATGTGTATCCTTAGTCAATTATTTCACCACCACCATGATGGAATCATTTTGCTTCACTGTTCTAGGCACATTTGTAATAAAATCAATTGTAACTACTTCCCATTTCCACTCAGGAATGGGAAATGGTTGTACCAGCTCCGTTGGATGTCTATGCTTTGTCTTCACCTTTTGACACTCCATGCACCTAACAATATAATTAACCACTTCTTTCTTCATTCATGGCTAAAAGTATTGACTTATTACAACTGTAATTGTTTTATGATATCCTTGGTGCTTAACATATGGAACATTATGCATTTCCCTTAGCACTATACTTTTTAGCTCACTGGAATTTAACACATACATTTGTCCTCTATATATGAGTATTCCATCTTCTTATAGCTCATAATATTTAATTTTTTGTTGTAAAACGCCTTGTTGTAATGTTCCGTTTATTTTTAGATATCGTTGATCTGAATTTGCAACACCTAAAATGTTGTCTTTTAAATGTGTGTTATACATGTCAATGGCTACAATATGCATTTCATGAGCTCTTCTGCTGAGTGCATCAACCATCTAATTTTCCTTTCCTTCCATATACTTAATTTCAAAGTAATATTCACTTAGAAATTCCAACCATCTAGTTTGGTTGGATTTAAATGTGGCATGCCCAAACAAATGTTTTAGACCATAATGATCTATCCTTAGCTCAATCTCCTCCCCATGAGGTAATGTCTCCACATTTTTAGTGCATGAGCAATGGCTGCTAATTCCAATTCACGTGTAACATAATTCCTCTCATGTTCTTTTAATTTCTAGGACTCGTAGCATACCACATGATCCTTTTGAGTGAGGACTCCATCGAGCCCTTCCTTGTATGCATCGATGCACACCACAAAATCTTCATTTGGATATGCAATCTTCAAGATTGTTTCACTTGTTAAAATATTTTTCAATTGCTGAAAAATATCTACGCACTTGGAAGTCCATTCAAATTTCACTCCCTTGTTTTGGAAAGAAGTAATTGGGCTTGCAATATTTGAAAATCTTTTTATGAATATTTGGTAATAGCCAACGAGATCCATTAATGATCTTACCCATGTCACATTTCTTGGCACTGGCCATCCTCTAATGGCATCTATTTTTTCAGGATCAACTGTTATCCCCTTCGTTGAAATCATATGCCCCAAGTAGTGAATCTTCTTTTGATAAAAGATGCACTTACTTAGCTTAGCATACAACTTACGTTCTCTTAAAACTTGCAACACCACTCTTAAATGCTACTCATGTTCCTCTTTTGTCTTTGATTAGATGGGTATATCATCCAGGAACACAATCACAAACTTGTCCAGGTATTCCCTGAACACTCCATTCATTGGGTACATGAAAACACTTGGGGCATTTGACAGCTCAAACGACACTACTGTAAATTCATAATGCCCATATATTTTTCTGAATGTTGTCTTGTTGATATCTTCTTCCTTTATCCTCGCTTGATGATAACCTGATCTCAAGTCAATCTTGTATAAGATTCTCGCACCTTTCACCTGATCAAATAGATCATCAATCCTTTGAAAAGGAAATTTGTTCTTTATAGTGACCTTATTCAACTATATAAAATTAATACATACCCTTGAGGTTCCATCTTTGTTTTTCACAAAAAGAATTGGAGCTCCCTAAGGTGACACACTTGGGTGTATATACCCCTTCTTTAACAACACTTCAAGATGCATTTACAACTATTTCAATTATGGTATGCCCATTATGTAAGGTGTCTTGGACACTAGGGAAATTCCTAGCACCAAATCAATTGAGAAATCAATGTCTCTCTTTGCTATAAATCTTGGAATTTCCACAAAAACATCTTCAAAATACCTCAAGATTAGATGGTCTTCAATGCTTGACACGTTAGCTCTGGTTGCCTCTTCCATATGGGCTACAAAAATTTGGCATCCCTTCCTAAAACTCTTTTTCAGCTACATGGCTGAAATTTCTCTAACAACTACAACTCTTGGAATGCCTTGAATCTTGCCCTGCTTCCCTCCCTCATCAAGACAAGTTATTGTCTTGTTGTAACAATGTAGGACAACATGGTGTTTTTCCAACCAATCCATGCCAATTAGACAATCATATGACCCAATGGTATGATGTTCACCTCTACCTTTGTGTTGCGTCCATTCATGTCTATTGAGCAATATTTAACCAACTCATTGATTTTTCTCTTAACCCCTATGGTAACTGAACTAACCAAGATTTTTTGTGCTTACTCCTTTGGAAGTAAAATCTTTCAACAATGTTTGAGTTTATGTAACTATGGCTAGCTCCATAATCAATTAAAATTGCTATAGGCTAGTTATCAATCTTACCTTCCACTTTAATCATGGGGGAGTGATACTCTGCTTGATTATTGTCCAATGATGCATAAATCCTTGGCATACTTCCTTCCATGTATTCAATTGTTTCAGCCTCTTGAATGTCGTGGATAATCCTCCCTCTTTCTCCTTTGTGAAGGGAATCCCTATACAAGTGAATGCCCTCACATCCCCAACATTGTACATGTTGCTTCCTTGACCTTTTCCCAAATGAATCTACCATCCTGGGCTCATTTTGGGTTGACTGTCCTTGCTAATTTGCTTGGTAGTTGTTCTTAAAAAAGGGTGGCTTAAAACCTTTATTCATTCGATCCCTCTTTCATTTCATCTTGTCATTCCAAGATTTTTGGAAGATTGGACTCCCTCTACTCTGCTTATAAATATTATTTTCTCTTCTTATGGCCTCCTCCAAGGTCCTGGGGTTATCATAATGTATCTTGTCACTGTAGAAGGAAGGTAACCCACTCATAAACCTTTGGATTTGGACCTTCTCATCCTTTATGAAGCACACATACTTCAACAACCCAAAGAACCTCTTATCATACTCATACATTCCCATGCTTCCCAACTTGAGTTCAAATAACTCTTTCATCCTCCTTTCATAGTAATGCCCCGACAAACATTTCTCCTAGAAATATCCTTTGAAATGCCTCCATGAGACCTTCCTCTCATTAAGGTGTTTGGCTTGATTAAACTAATCCCACCACATGGTTGTCTTTCCTTGCAAATGGTAGGTTGCAATTCATATTTCTACCTTGGAGGGATAATCATGCAACTGAAAGTATTTCTTCATTTCCAACATCTAGACTTCGACCTCTTTTCCCTTCCTATGCTCACCATTGAAATTTGGTGGCTTGATTTTCCTGAGTTCACCTTTCAAGATATTGTCCTTAGGCCTTATCCTTTGCCTCCTGACATGAGACACACTTGGGCTGTTTCCTGGCCCTGAGCTTGCATGAGCTCTTCTAGTGTATTTCCACGGGGAATTATGACACCTACTCATTGTTACCCATGATTTTGGTCAGCGTGATGATGTATTGATGATGGTGTACTTAGGCTCTTCATAAGAACTTTCTCTTGAGAAAAGTTACTTTCATCTCTTCCAAGAAAACTCATTTTTGAAGAAGGTTCGCAGGCTGCTAGTATATTTGGCTGTGAGAATGACCCATTCTCGCAGGCTGCCTTAAGCCAGGGTGTGAACTTCTCACACTGTGTTGAACTGCTAGGGTGCAAAATCTTCCTAAAGCAAGGAAAAAGATGAATTCTCGAAGCTTCTAGAAGGGAATCTTCTAGAAAAATGGGTTGGCATTCGAATGGTTATCCTAGTACTGGATTCCCTGATATTTTGGGATCATTCTTATCCAAGTAACTAATCCATTCTCTTCTATATATTGAGGGAATTCTCATGGAAAAGGTTAAGCAAGATTCATTGGAGAATTGGTGAAAGAATTGTGTGAAGGACTGAAGCTTGAACAACAGCTTGGAGACTCCAGCAAGTTTATCCAAAGGGGTTGATCTTCTTCATGCAAACAGTGAGTAAGTGTGTGTGTCGGAGCCAAGGGCCATCGAAAGGAAGTTTGCGACATCAAGGCTCAGGTTATAATCTTTACTTTCCATTAATATGATACAGTAGCATGTCCCTTTCCCATAAAGCTATTTCCACTTTATTGTATAATTCCTTGATCATATACATAGATTGACTGTTGAATGGATTGTGCTATCTTCACTTTGGTTGGTTTGTGTTGTCTTGGTCTTGG
>SNQJ01S0067338.1:147310-170940 GCA_010110895.2 Picea sitchensis | reverse complement strand
CTGCACGAGAGCATTGGAGCGAAGCGGGAGCAACAAAGACCATAGGAAGCGATAATAAGGTATGTTATTTGTTCTTGCCTCCTATTTAATTCAATGGTCAAAATCTAGGGAAAGAGTCATGTTCTATCTTGCTTTTTTCTAGATCCAGGTGGATCTAGGGAGATCGGTTAGTGTTCGCACCTACGGATTTATCCAATAACACTCATACTCCTTGATTGTTTGTCATTCCCACGTTCAACCCTTTTTCTATGGGATCTAGATGTTGTCACTTGTCTAGCACTAGATACTTGCTTTGTGCCAAAGTCTTTATTGGCTTGCCCCTGCAACATATTTAGAATATGAAGTATCTCTTCTTGGGCTTTCATAATCTTCTCATTATTGTCCCTATAACTCTACACTTATCTATGTAGGCTTCTCATAGTTATAGGATCATACCTGTCTCTCCTTCCATTAGACTCTTTCTTAGCATTTCCCATGCAGACATGTAGCCCTCTGTATTCCTCTTCATGCTTGTAGGACCCTTGGGAATCCTCCATGATTGTAGTTCTCATACGTGAACCAAACTGCCTTCCTATACCTCTGAATTCTGCAAGAAAATGTGCATGCAAATAAATTTTTGTTAGACAAAAATGTATGCATACACAATTTTGGAAAAGACTTTTGTTTGCCTAAAAACGTTGTTTAGGGCCTCAAAATGGCCCTACAAGTTTAAGAACTACAAAATAACTATAATTTTCCTGACTATTTGACTAATTAATGCTGATATAACTGTTGATATGATGTTCTGGGTCCACGTATTACTTTGAAGTGACTCCATGTCAAACCCTTATCCACCCCGACCCTGCCCTGTCATCCTTCATCATCTTCCTCATTATCTTCCCTCTTCTTCTCCTTCATCTCTTTTACATTTACACTGACCTTTATAGTTAATAAAATATTTTTATTTATGGGCTCACCCGTATTGTCTGCCCACCTGGCACACATTTGATCTCAAATGGGACAATGGTCCCACCTCATCTGTCAGACCTCCACCTAACATCCTTTCATTGGTTGTGTGGATGGGTGGGTCCCATCTCACACCCTTTTCCTCAACACACGAACTTGCATTCCCCAATCAAATGGCGAAGATGATCATGGAAGATCAATGGGGGATGATCCATTTCGCATCACCAACGTGCTCAAGGGTTAACACCCCCTGTGCGATGTAACGTGCGAACTTGCATTCCCTGAACATATTGTGGAGATAATTAGGGAAGATCAACAACGGAAAATCCATTTTGCATCACCAACGTGCTCGAGGGTTAAATGCCTTGATACGTGGCTCATTTTCACTGGTTTTGCATCGCTGAAGACCTTTGGAAAAACAGTCTTGTGAGCGATGTGATACCACTTATGATATATTCTCACCACTCTGCCACCCTGGCCTGCCACTGTGACACTAACCTACCATCATGGACCTGCCACCGTGGTAGTCCACGTCACCACTACCATGTCACCTATCATATGGCCCCCATGTCATGCTAACATCATGGTACAGAAAATTACTCAAATTTTCCCAAATTTTTAAAAATGCATAATTTCAAAATTTCCTCCATGGCCACCATGAAAATCTAAAATTAAGCATGTTATGGCCAATTTATTTCGGCCTTATGCATGTCAATTCAACCTTTGCACCCGAAATTCGACACTTCCACGTCAAATTCTCAACGGATTTCACTTTAGAAATTGGGGCTTTTGCCCAATTTCACCCTCAATGCTCTGTAATGTCCAAAATTTGACCAATTATAGGCCCAAAAATACTCATTCAGAGGTTAAAATTGGGTATTTTCACCCATGAGCTCAATTTCTCAAATTCCTCATGAAATTTCCCCCTAATTTCACTAGAGTAATTTTGACAAATAAATTTGCAAACATCCTCTGAGCTTTAATTTTGCAAATTCAGCTTCTACGTGTTGAGTTTGGCCCATCCAGGCTCGATGTTGAACCTGTGGCTCTGATACCAATTTGTAAAGTTCCCCGACTTAACCAAGGAACATAACTCGCAGAAATACACATAAAAATCGAATTTTTTTTGCTAACTAAATTCTTGTAGCTTATCAACTACAAATCGTACACAAATTTAATTGTTGTCTGATACCATTTAACAATATGTAGCTACAATATGATGAAATGAACAAGAATGCATCTAATAAACTAATTCTTAACAACAATTAAACCATTCACATACACAACGTTAAGCACGACAAATAAACTCATGAAATAACTAAAAGAATAGATAAACACTTATCTTTTCAAAGCACTTGTGTAACCAACTGCTTGAGACGGATGTTCCACCCAACCACAGTCTTGTTGTTCCAAATATCAACAGTAAGTCACCCCTGAGTTGGGGCTAAGAATCCATAAAACAAGGGTGCCTCTCACAGTCCACTCATAGCGCAATATCCCACAACCCAGTGGTATTCTCCTACAACTATCCTGAATTTCCTCCATCTCTCTTCCGACCTACCCAACCTAAGGAATGTAACCCTTCATTGCTCTCAGTCCATCAAGAATCTCATTCATTTATCAGGGTCTCTCTGGCACAGGTAACCAGAAATCTCTCTGTTGTTAACTCAAGGGAATTCACTGCTACGAACACTACTAGCAAACAACAACAAACACTTGATGTTACAGTACAACTCCCACATGGGTTCACTCTTCAGGCCCAACAACCCGTTTCATTAATCTTTGGCTCCAAAATGCTCCAACATACTCTAGAATTCACCCAACCTTCTTGCTCTAGCTCCAACGCTCTTCTTTTTTGCTCTCTGCTTACTATATGGGGAGATCAATAATCCCATTGGGTTGACTTAATACCCATAAAATTTAGGAAAGTGGGTTGAATTAATACCCATAAATCATTTCCCCTTTGGACCCCTCTTAGAGAGTCCCTTCTCTTGTGGAAAACTCAACCCTCATCTCTTTCCATATCCCACAACAAATGCATCACGTTTTATTTATTAAAATTCAAAAAATACATTTCGCATATTACATCCCTTAGACATAGCCACATTCATATATACATTATGCATTAATTAAACTAGGGATTATAGTGGGGATGTTACAATCAAGGCAAGGGCGTGGGAATCACCACACTTATTATGGACTGACATGGCACCAGAAAGGAAACCAATCAAGAGGTGTGTGGAGGAATACCACCACTGCAAGATGATGTCAGGGTACACCAATAATCCCATGGCACCAAAGGCACGATAAGGATCAAGATTAGGGTGGCAAGACAATAGTTTAACATCGTTTTCATCTTCCATTAGGATGGATGGATTCACTAACTTGGTACTAGTTGGCTACATTTCCTAACCGATCATATTGTATGGTTTCTTCCCATGTTTCGAGGATGAAACATGTGAAGGGGGATGGAATGTAATGTAGCTAGGGAAATAATGTGGGGGTCGAAGGGCCCATAATATGATAATAATGGAGGCCATTCAATGTAAGGTGAACTATTATGAACATAATAAATGTAAGAAGACTTTCTAGAATATTCCTTCTCTAGAATGCTCTTGGGTGGTATTATATAAGGAAGGGATGAACAATGTAATGAGCATAGTGAAGTATATTGTTATTGTAACACACAAGGATTGCTTGAGGAGTGCATTCCTTCTGTAAGGAATAATATATGGTGTTACCCTACCTCAAAGGTTTTATCTAGATTCTTGTGTTAAATATTTGGTGAATTATTTGGTTTATTCTTGTGAAGTTGAGGCTTTGTCTTCTAGATTATATTTTCAGATCTCATAACACAACAACATTCCAACAAGTCTATATAATAGTTAAATCTATAGTTGTGTGTAATTACAAATGTAAATGCATTTTAGAAGAAGTGCCAATGTAATACTGACATTTTTATCTTAGAACATGGCCAATATTTGTTTCTATCTCCCAAAGGATGATGATAATTGAGAATACAGTTAAAGTTGCATAAATGTCCTTATTTCTACACATGCTAGAACTATAGTACAACCATGCATATTACAATTTATTTTAAGGTATAAGGGTGATATGTAAATTGGTTCAAATTTTAGAGTAAGTGACCTGAATTGGATCATTATATTATTTTTCATTTATCTCGATTCTTTAAAAATGGAAAAAATTGGAGAAACCAACTAGCAGGGTCATTTTAATGGTAGGTCCCAATTTGGAAAATTGGGGTTTGAAACCAACAGGAGCCATTTTGAGGCATCAAACAACATTTTTGGGGTCAAAACTTTCCCAACTTTAGCTTGGACTCCTTGAGATTGATCTACACTCAATGACCTTTCCAATGACAAAAAATCACATCAATAAGAGTTTGTATGCAAAAGTTATGCCTCTCGCAAGTTGACCTACCGTGTTGATCACCAAAGTGCGAGAGGATGCCATGTCGACCCCCATTACTCAGAAATTTGGGGCTATCCATGTGTGGACTTTCAATAATATTCTAGAAGGTCCAAAAACTTATCACAATTGAGGGTTGAGGAAGTAAAAACCTCACCCCTAGATGGCTATCGGGCTATGTTAAATACCAGGCCACTAGGAGGAAAAGGGGTTCCATTATTTTGCATTGTATCTTGTTCCATAGCTGAGAAAAACATCTGAGAGTGGTATTTTGTGAGCATAACAAAGGAGGAGGAGAACTTTGTAGCGGTCATTTAGACCACATTGTGAAAAGGTAACTCCATAGTGAGTTCCCATTCCTTTGTATGTGTATTTTATAATTGAAGCAAAGAGAGCAAAGCATAGGCCTCACCTTCTAGCTGTGTTTCTCCCATATTGGGTTTCCTAGGTCAAATCTTGTGTTGATTTTTGTGGATCGAGTGTATTTTGTGCGTGTTCTTTCATTTTTATATTTCAGTTATTTCTTAAATTCAAGCAAAGCTAGTAATTAACTAATCTAGGATCCAAGGAAATCAACTTTTAAAATATAAGATTTCATAATAGTTTAAGATCTATTGTGACGAACCATTTCAGTGGAATATCCACGGCAATTTACAGATCATATTGGTATCAAAGGAAGTTTCTTTGAGTATTTTTGGGAAGTTGCAGGGATCCATGAATTGGTTTAAGAAGAAAGTCGCAAAACCCTAGCCATGGCCGACGAGTATGTTCATAACAACCCTTAAGATCCAACACATGTGAGATTTAAGAGGCCATAAGGGCAAGTCACTAAGATATCTCACAATATGACTCCCCTCATGGTGGCTCTAGCAAGCAATCCTGGATCATAAAGAATGTTGGAGGCTCTAACTTTGAGATTAGATCATAAGGGAAATTCAAAGATAATGAATACCCAGAAAAGGAGTCGAGGAAAGAGCCCAAGAAAGAGTAGCCCAGTTTGAGTGCCATTAATACTTCACAGTCCCTATTCAATATGGAAGTGAAAGTGGACACAAAGCCATGCCAAGGTGAGATTGATGCATTAAAACTAAATCATTGGTCGTGACAATTAGAAGTTTAATTCAACATTCAACATATATATGAGGAGAAAAATATTTCATTTCCCAGGCTGAAGTTAGAGGGCCATGCCTTAACCTGATGAGAAAGTCACATAGAGACACTTAGGCTGGAGGGTCATCCACCAGTAACAAAGCGGGAGGATTTTGAAACCCTCATTAAGTCCTAGTTCTATCCTATTGGGTATGTAGAGGAACAATGGATCTATTGGCATTACTTCAGGCAAAGGCATGGGTAGAGTGTACAGGAGTACACCACCATGTTCAAAAAGATGGCCATCATATTGGGTATCTCTCCCAAGAACCCATATGTACTCCTTAAGTATCTGGGGTGTCTCCATAGTCATCTACGAAAGCAAGCGATTCTTTTCAAGCCAAGGATAGTGGATGAGACATGTGTACAGATACAGTATCTGGAAAACATAGGCCACATGAAAGGGCAACCAAGCGGTTCCAAGTAGAAAGAGCACCAAGAAAATTTCAAGGAGGGGAAGAAGAAGTGGAAGGGGGTAGGATAAGAAGACAATAACCACTGCACATTATTGCAAGGATCCCAACAACCATTGTAACCATTGCAATATTGATGGTAACACTGAGAAAAAGTGTTTGAAAGTACATCTAGAGATGAGCCCAAAGAACTGCAAGAAGGATGCAAATAAAAAGAATCTTCCTGCCACATATTCAAGCAATCAAGTTCAAATAAGCTCCAATGTGGATGAGAATATTGTTTGTGCATCATTGCAGAAGGAGGTGAATCAGAGTAGCTTTCATCACCAGGAAGAGAAGAAGATGAACAAACTATTACACATCAATATATAGGTCAAAAAGACAAGATAAACACTCTGCCCAACTCCAGTTCATAAGCTAATCTCATAGAAGTGGATTTGGTCAACAATATTGTATTGGAGGTTCGCGATCATCCTAGCCCCTATCCATTAGGTTGGGTAAACATGGATGCATAGATCAAGGTAATGAAACAATGTAGGATTCAATTTGTTGTATGTGCAAACTTTATTGATGAAGTGGTGTTGGATGTAGTACCCTTGGACGTGTATGGTGTAGTGTTTGGGAGACCCTACATGTATATGAGGGATGAAATATTCATGCAGAGATCCAACCAGTACCACCTGATCGAGGATGGGAAGTCTTACATAATCAACACACACAAAGGTAAATCAAAGATCTCGTTGGTAAGAGACAAACAAGCCAAGAAGTTGATTAGTTCCACTAAGAAATATGTTTTACTTTTCTTAAGAGAAAATTAGTTTGATGATGAGTCAATAAGAGTAAAGGCATCCCTGCAGGGGTGTACTAAATAGTAGAAACATCAATTGGAGGAGTTGATATAGGTATATAGAGGAGTGCTCTAGAAACCTAAAGGGATACCACCCAATAGGGAAGTGGAACAAAAAATACAGTTATTTCCAGACTCCCCATTGTTAAACATTAGGTTGTATAGACAATCTATTCTGGAAGCAAATGAAGTGAAGAAGCAGTTGCAACAACTACTAGAGCAGGGAGTGATTCAATCGAGCACCTCACCTTGTGTGCCACCTATCATTGTAGTCCCAAGAAGGATGGGACTTAGCGGATGTATATTGATTACTAAGATTTGAACAAGATTACACTCAAGAATTTGTGCCCTCTACCCAATATCGATGATTTGTTAGACTATTTGCAACACACCAAGTACTTCACCAAGTTGGATTTGAAATCAAGATACCACCTAATATGTGTCAAAGAAGAAGATATCTGGAAGACCACCTTAAAGACAAGGCAACTTCTGTATGAATTGTTGGTCATGCCATTTGGCTTATGTAATGCACCAACTATAATTATGAGACTGGTGAATGGTGTATTACACTCATATTTAGATTCATTTGTTATAGTATACTTGGATGATATATTGGTTTATATCTCTACATGGAAAGATCGCATATCACATCTTATGCAGGTTTTAGAGACCCTAAAAAAGCACCAATTGCTCGCTAACCTCAAGACATGTGAGTTTGCTTAACAATCATTGGTGTATTTTGGGTATGTGATCGGTGGAGGGGAGATCAAGATAGATCCCACGAATATGGAGGCCTCCATGAAATGGTCAATTCCTATAACTTACGTTGAAGTTAGATCCTTTGTTGGGGAAACATAGTACTTGCAGAAATTCATAGCTTCATTTCCAACAATAGTTGCACCACTCCACTCCATAACAATGAGTAGTAAGAGTTTCCAGTGGGGGAAGAATCAACATAAGACTATCGATGAGCAAAAAAGAAAGATCAATCAAGCACCAGTTCTCGCATTACCAAACTTACAAAATCCTTTCAAAGTGGAGACATATGCAAGTGGGTATGCCATGGGAGCAGTTTTGATGCAAGGAGGAAGGCTTGTATACTATCATTTTGAAATATTTCATGGGGCATTTCTCACCTACCCTACCTATGACAAGGAACTCTATTCCTTGGCTCAAGTTTTCAAGAAGTGGAAGCACTATTTGATGGGCAAGGAGACCATCATCCACATAGATCACCAACCGCTACAATATTTGCAGGCCTATAGTAAGCTACAACAAACCAAAAATTACAAGTGGATGGGGTTTTTACAAGAATTTCATATAGTCATCAAGTATAAGAAGGGCGACTCAAATAGTTTGGTAGACATGCTTTCAAGGCCACTCGTATCCAAGTTACAGATTTGGGAACTTTGATGCACATGGAGCCTTTTATCCATGATGCATATAGAAAACATACATAGAAGACAAGGACTTCAAGGAGGTGTTTCAACAACTACAGATCCAAATTTGTATCAAAGAAGGTGACGGTAAGGTTGAATATCATCTCTATAATGGGTTATTCTATAAGCTAGGCAAGCTATGTGTTCCTGAAGGTGAAAGATTGTAGTTGATTAGAGAGGCTCACACCTCCAAGATTATATAACATTTTGGTGTTGGGAAAATGGTTGCTAACTTACGGAGGTACTATATATTAGAGGATGCATACTTTGTTGTACCAGCAAACCCAACAATAGGAAGTAAGGTCTAGACCATCCCTTACCTATACCCACTTGACCCTGGGAAAGCATTTCCATGGATTTTGTGTGAGGTTTACCAACAACTAGGAAGGGACATGGCTATCTATTTGTGGTAGTTGACAGATTCAACAAGATGTGTGTTCTCGTGCCTTGTTAGAAGACCATTAAAGGACAAGAAGCAACAAACAAGTTATTTCAATAGGTTTGGGTGCACTTTGGGATGCATATGTTTTGGTAGTTGCGAGAGGTATTAACCTCCATGTGTAACCTATGAATTAGAATAGAATATTTCAGAAGCAAGTGAACCATTAAACA
Source organism: Picea sitchensis (assembly GCA_010110895.2). Lineage (NCBI taxonomy): Eukaryota > Viridiplantae > Streptophyta > Pinopsida > Pinales > Pinaceae > Picea > Picea sitchensis. The sequence continues at coordinate 162,106 of SNQJ01S0067338.1, read as the reverse complement.
TATGTGTGGAAACCCTAGAAGACAAGTCGACCTAGCAGAATAATAATATTAGAATATTATCTTCCAGAAATACAAGTTGGCTCCACCGGAAAAAGATAAACAAAAAATATAATTACCAGAAAGTCAGGTCAGCCCAGCTAGAAAATTTACTGCACAGATTAATATAAATAGAGGACGTTTTAGCTCATTTGAATAACCAATTAGTGCGCAAGTCTTGTGGAGAGCTGCAGTTGCAGCTACAACTGTGGCTGGAAGGAGGAATAAGGGTGCATTGTCATCTTTTGGTCTTGGTCTCTCTCTTGGTGATTGTCTTGGTGACATTCTTGGTGATTCTCTTGGTGACATTATTGGTGATACTCTTGGTGATATTCTTGCTAAGTATGGCGCAAGTCTGAGAGAGTAGTGCAATTGCAGTTGCTACAATTTTGTATGGTACTTGTTCTGTGGATATGGAGACTCTCTCTCTCTCTCTCTCTCTCTCTCTCTCTCTTGTGCACTACCCTTCGAGAAGGAGCGCTCTACTTGTCTTGAGTTGTTGTTGCAGTTAGAAACTAGGGTTTATATGTTCGTTCTAGAGTCTTGCCGAAATTACTCTAAGTAAAGGTTAGTGTGCTCGGGGGTGGTATATGTGAATACCTATGGTTGGGTGACAATGATGTGACATTGTCTATGGTTAAACGAGCATACCAAAATTTCAACATGGGATTAGAGCAAATTTCCTTCACAACAGTCTAACCACCAGAAGGAAGATCCTCAGTTTCCCCCATTGTCAAGCTTATTGACTACTTACTAAACTCACTAAGAAGATCGCCTAAGTAGGGCGCATCTCTTCCCCGGATTAGATTTGCTAATTTCTGAAGTTGAGAAACTAGGGTTTCCTCATAAAACCCTAGGTTTGCAGTGCCAGTTCCTTCATGCCAATTTATTCGTGTCAGTTCCTTTGTGCTAGTTGCTTCGTACCAGTTGTAGTGAAAGTTTCTGTGAAGTATTGGGACTAACTTTTGGTTCTCCTAATGTGCCTTACCCTAGCGCATCTCCAACTATCTTTAGATTGCCAGTTGGAGCACCTTGAAAATTTTGGGTTCATTTCTTGTCACTGTTGTCAAATGATGTTGTTGTTGTCGAAGGTATTTACTTGTATATGTTTAAACTATATCATTATCTTAAGGGTATTTGCAGGAGAAGGGAGCTTTTTCCCAAACAAACACTCATAGATCCAGAGGGATCTCAAATCCAACACATTTAGAGGAACAACACACTCTAGGTTTGATTATTTTGACATGCCTCTAGCTATTATGGCATTATTGTGATATTATGAACATCTAGTTGTATTTTGATTTAGTGAAGTTATAGTAACCTCTGGTCAAAGTTAAAGTTATAAGCTGACTCTAGTCAAAGCATTAGATTGATTAAGGTTGAGATTTTCGAGTTTACTTGCATTATATTCCCTAACTAAGATTTTTGTGAGGAAAGCATATTGTCGTAAGTACAAGGGACAAGTTGGAGATAATATTTTTCATCTTGAATGAAGGAGACTCGGAAGAAACGCAAGAACACTCATTATTGAAGATAAGATTCCAGGTTCCATGTTTGATTGATTAAATTAATAAGTTTTCAATTGCACATATCAAGTTTAATAATTGCTACATTACTAGTTGTGACATCAATCCTTGAAATGTTCTATTATTGTTGGATACAATGAATACTTGGCAACATGTGAGTACTATTGATATAAATTCTTATTGTACTTGGTCGCAAGATGAACTAACATCTCCTCTAGGAGATGCTTCTTGTTTTGCTTCAAGGCAGTTCACCTTGGTAATAATATGATGATTACCATGAGATTGTCTTTTATTCTTCTCGACATAGATATGTTCTTATGAAAATGCTATTATACTTTTTGTTTTTGTTTTCTTGTTCCAAGCAGGTTACCATGGAGGAATGATTGATCACAACACTAGAAGAGTGTTGTTCCTATTTCTTATTATTGTATTTTTATTTTGGTTCTTGTTCTAGGCAGGTCACAAGCAATAGCTCTGAGAAGGAGCTATTGTGATTACTGTTCTCATTCTTGTTTTTATTATTATAAGAGTATTATTCTTGTCCACTGTTTTCCCTTTGTTGTCCTTGTTTCGGGCAGGTCATAGGTGATAACTCTGAGGGAAGCTATTGTGATGGTTGTAGGAGACAACATATTAGATGGTCTCTAGTTTGAGACAGGGAGCAGATTATCCAGATAAGAAGTTGTATACTCGACCATATACATCCATGTACCAAAGAAGAAGAAGACGAAGATGAGTACTTTTGCGAGATACAAAGTATCTCATATGGAGATTGATTGTAAGGAGCAGAAGGCTCCAAAGATGACTAAACAAATCCCTCTAGTGCAATTGATCACTCTTCAAATCATAAGGAAGAGTTAGTAGAGCCTGAAGGGCCTACCCAAAATCGTTGTAGTAACCAAGAAGAGACCAGTGTGGTCCCATGAAACTTTGTAGGATGTAACATTGATGAGCCATATCATGAGGAGCAGATGGATCCACTGGTGGTGAGGTCGACGACCCCACCAAGTACCAACTCAGAAGGAGATAGAGTTCAGAGGGAGTCAACCCTCACGATCCAGTAGGGAGGAGCAACCTCCCCAGGACCAACCTCCCCAGGACCATTCATAGGATACTTAAGAGAAAATCATCACACACAGAGGGAGCAGATGGCTCCAAAGATTATACAGACTCAGAGGGAGTCAAGCTTCAAAGGGAGAATGGAGACTCATAGACTTTCAAATTCATATGGAAGAGAGAGACGCCTTCTAGGACTGACAGACAGATGCCATGGGTTGAGAAGGCTAGATCAAAGCTTTAGAGGCTTCGAGGATATATGAGATCTTATGGGAAGATTCCCTTGCTTCAATAGACTTTGCTATAGTGACCAAGGAGGAAGCCAGTCATACGGACTGGGATATATATCTTTTCCTTAGTTAAGACACCAGAAGGGAAGTAAGTGGAGACTTCCAAGTTGATCTACAAAGATTAAGCATGTCGCATATAAATAGCCTATAGATGTACAAAGCCTGATTTGTGTCCATAGGATTCTCCCAACAAGAGGAAGAAGACTATGACGAGACACTTGCTCCAGTATATTGCTACCGACGAATAGGTAGCAAACATGTTGACTAAGCCTCCATCGAAAGTGAAGTTTGAGTACTTCAAAGACAAGCTTGGTGTGGTCCAAAAGGATTTTCCCTCGTGAGAGGGAGTGATGTGTTCCCTAGTAGTGGGAAGTGATATGTTCCCCAGTAGTGGGAAGTGATGTGCTCCCCAATAGAGGGAAGTGATGAGATCCCCAGTAGAGGAAGCTACCCCAGCGCAGGTTGGTAACCCCAACAAACGGTACAGTACTATGGCGTGAGTTAGTAGCCTGTCACGGGCTGGTAACTAGCATGGCTGGTATGCTACCACAGCATGTTGGTAACTCCTTGTGAGCCTGTCCTGCAGCTACCTTGGTGTCACGCTACCCCAATGTAGGTTGGTAACTCCAACATAGGTTGGTACACTACCCAAACGTAGGTTGGTAACCTAGCGATAGGTTGGTACACTACTGCATGGGTTGGTAGCACCCCAATGAAGGGATGGTAAACTGCCCCAACATAGGTTGGTAAACCCAACACAGGGTTAGTAACCTATACGGGTTATTAAGCTACCCCAACATAGGTTGGTAACACCAACGGGATAGTAACACCAGCGAGTTGATCGCTACTGACGGGAGTTGGTAACTCCAACAGTGGTACACACTACCCGGTCTGAAGTTGGTATTTGCTCAACCTGAGGGCTGATATGTTACTTTAGTATGAAAGGAATACCAAGAGGAATCAGGCTAGTATGTTACTCCAGTACGAAAGGAATACCAAGAGGAATGATGATGATCGTGCCAACAGGAATAACTTCCTCGTTAAGAGGGAGTGTTAATTTTTTGAGTCAGATTTTGCGTGAATTGACGAGTTACTAGTTCTGTATGAACTAGATGTCGACTTGTAGTGTCATAAATGATTCCCAATTAGAGTGTCGATCAATAGGATCAGAGGTTACTAGCTAGAGGGCCAATTGGTAGTGTTGGAGGTGTTTGCCATCTAGATGGATAATGTGCAACTATGATGGTGATACTTGTTACATGATCTGTTTGATCATATGATAGCCTATGTGGCTATGGTGATGCTACATGTAGACTGGTCTGCAAGACCATGTGAGTCTTTCCCATTCCATGTGAGATGGATGGATGTGTTTGAGACCACCACATAAAGAACATCTTCGTTAATACCTCCCTAGCTAAGAGGGAGTGTTGATGTTTTGGTAGCTGCGGGAGGTATTAACCTCCATGTGTAACCTATGACTTAGAATATAATATTCCAGAAGCAAGTGAACCATTAAACAGATGTGTGGAAACCCTAGAAGACAAATCGGCCAAGCATAAAAAGAATATTATCTTCCAGAAATACAAGTCCGCTACACAGGAAAAAGATAAACATAAAATATAATTACTAGAAAGTCAGGTCAGCCCAGCCAGAAAAGTCACTAGACAGATTAATATAAATAGAGGATGTTTTAGCTCATTTGAATAACTAGTTAGTGCACAAGTCTTGTGAAGAGCTGTAGTTGCAGCTGCAAGGAGGAATAAGGGTGCATTTCCATCTCTTGGTCTTGATCTCTCTCTTGGTGATTCTCTTGGTGACATTCTTGGTGATTCTCTTGGTGACATTCTTGGTGACATTCTTGGTGATACTCTTTGTGATATTCTTGATAAGTATGGCGCAAGTCTCAAAGAGTAGTGTAGCTGCAACTGTTGTTGTTCTGTATGGTACTTGTTCTGTGGATAGGGAGACTCTCTGTCTTGTGTGTTACCCTTGGAGAAGGAGTGCTCTACTTGTCTTGATTTGTTGTTGTAGTTAGAAACCAGGGTTTATCTATTGGTTCTGGAGTAGGCTTGCCAGAATTATTCTAAGTAAAGGTTAGTGTGCTTGGGGGTGGCATATGTGAATGCCTATGGTTGGGTGACAATGATGTGACATTGTCTATGGTTAAATAAGCATACCAAAATTTCAACATGGGATACTAAGGAGCATCATCTCATATATGGATACTAGATTTCTCAGTGCATTTTGGACTATGCTGTGGGAGAAGATGGACACTAAGTTGAAGAGATGTACAACATTCCATTCACAAACAGATGGGAAGACATAAATAGTCAACAAGAATTTCGTGTAACTTTTCAGGGATTACAATAAGAAGAATCCAAAGACCTGGGATGAAAATCTGATCTATATAATACACTCTTATAACATAGCAGTTGACACTTCCATTGTTAAGTCACCTTTTGAAACTTGCTTTGGATATTTTCCACCTTCACCCTTGGATGTTGTATATGGACAATAAGGAGGGGTGAGAGAGGACCTTAAAGGAGAAGCATTGAAAGTAGAAAATTTTATTGAGAAGATTAGGTAGATCCATTTACAAGTATAAGAGATGTTGAGAAAGTCACAGGAAAAGTATAAAGCTAGACATGATCAACACAAAACCGAGAATTCATACAAAGTGGGAGACATGGTTTGGTTACAGTTAAACAAGGAAATACAATATGATCCATGTAAGAAGATCAAGGCTTTGCGGTATGGCCCTTTCAAGATATTGGAGAAGGTGGGAGATAACACCTACATACTCAGTCCACCCCCATACATGTACATTTACTTAGTAGTGAATGTGGAGAATTTGAAATTTTATGAGCCTTCCATGTTGGATCAGGTGGAAGAGCATGTCCTACCTACAATAAAGGACTTAGTAGTAGATGCTCATGTAGAGTTGGCAGAATACACAATTTTGCAGAAGAATTCCATAATTACAAGACAGGGGCAACATGACATTTGGCAGATTGGATTGAAAGGACAACTTCCAGGCAAAGCAAAATGGTACTCCAGGGAGAAAGTGGAGGAAAAACTTCCTCACCTCATTCAGTAAAGTTTTTGGGGACCAAAATCCTCCCTATACGTGGAGGTATGATTTGGATTGGATCATTATATTATTTTTCATCTATCTCAATGCTTTTATAATGGAAAACTTGGAGGAATCAACTTGCAGGGTCATTTTAACGACAAGTCCCAGTTTGGAAAATTGGGGTTCGAAACCTTCAGAAGCCATTTTGAAACATCAAATGGCATTTTTTAGGGTCAAAACTTACCCATCCATAGCTTGGACTCCTTGATGCTAATCTACACTTAGAGACCTTTCCAACGATGCAAAAATCGCGTCAATCAAAGTTCGCATGAAAAAGTTATGCCTCCTGCAAGTTGACCAACAAGGTACGAGTGGATGCCATGTCAACCCCCATCACTCACACATTTGGGGCTAACCATGTGTGAAAATTTAGGAAGTATAGAAGGTCCAAAACCTTATCACAATTGAGGGTTGAGGAAGTCAAAACCCTACACCTAGATGGCCATTAGGATATGTTAAATACCAGGCTACTAGGAGGAGAAGGGGTTCCATTCTTTTTCATTGTATCTTGTTCCATAGTTGAGAAAAACATCTGAGAATGGTATTTTGTGAGTGTAACAGAGGACGAGGAGGATTCTGTAGTAGGCGTTTAGACCACAGTGTCAAAAGGTAACTCCATAATGAGTTCCGATTCCTTTATATGTGCATTTTATAACCGAAGTAAAGAGAGCAGAGCATAGGCCTCACCTTCTAGCCTGATTTTCTTTCATATTGGGTTTTCCATGTCAAATCTTGTGTTCATTTGTGTGTATGGTGTGTATTTTTTGCAAATTATTTAATTTTTTTATTTCAATTATTTCTTAAATTCAAGCAAAGCTAGTAATTAACTAATCTAGGATTTAAGGAAATAAACTGCAAAAATTTAAGATTTTAGAATGGTTTAAGATCTGTTGTAACGAAATGTTCCAGTGGAATATCCATGGAAATTTGTGGATCAATAGGTTGCATATTCACCTCAATATGAATGATGAGGAAGATGATCTCATCTGGTCCCTAAACCCCTTTGGGGGTTACGAACTAAAGGTTTGATACAAGGCCTTGGCATCTGAAGGAATTGAGAATCAATCGCTTTGGTGGTGGAAACCCATATGGAAGTTTAAGTGCCGTACTAAATAAAAACTATTCATGTGGCTCCTCCTCAACAACAGGGCCATCCTCACTTCAGATATTCTACAAAAAAGAAGCTTCGAAGGACTTGGTAGATGTTATCTTTGTGAAACAGATTTATAAACCAAATCCCATCTCATCATCCCCTACCCTTACTCGAAATAAGTGTGGAAAGAAATCAAAGAAGCTCTCAAAAGATGGTCTCAAAATAAAGACACAAAGAGGTACAAATCTCCCCCCCTCATTCATGTTTGGGGAATTTGGCTAGGCAGAAACACCAAAATTTTCAAGGGTATGGACACTTTGCCTCTCAAATGCGCCACTCAAAGCCTCAACATCCTAAGTGATTGTCCACAATTTTCCTTTTCTCCTCCTCATAATCAAGTTTTAGCGGGTCACATAAACAAATAATTTCCCTAGGCCTTCTTTGATGGAGCCTCTCAAGGTACCCCATCTAGAGGTGGGGCTTGGGGAATTTTATTCCTCTCCACAAACCATACCATCTCATTCAAAGATGGAATTAGACATCCCACAAATAATTTCAATGAACTTATGGCTCTTAAGTTGGTCCTCCGACTAGCCCTTGAAAGAGGAGTTTCACAAATTCACATTCTCGGAGACTCACTTTTAGTCATTCAATGGATGAAAGGAAACTTCACCTTGAGAATTTTATGTTGCAACCTTTATTTTGGGATATCAAAAATTTGCACACAACTTTCACTCATCTCTCCTTTACTCATGTCTATAGGGACAAAAATACAAAAGCATACAATCTTTCTAAAGAATGATTGGAACTACAAGAGGGAATTTGGGAAATCCTTGAGTCCTCTCAAGGACAATCTTCTTCTTATCTTCATTAACCTCGGTTTTAACTTTTTTAATATATCTAAGATTATCAATCAATGATCTAAGCACTTGTGAATTTCTGAATCTTTTTGAGAACTACATGTTTTACAAACACTGCTAAGTCTCTCTATATATGACCTTTTGAGGCAGTTTAGATTACTATTCCATGTCAACTATTGTAATTTTATTCTCCTTAAAAACATTACTTGAGTTTTTTCCTTTAAAAAAATTTGCATATTTACCTACATCTAACAACAACAACCATCTTTTGATTACGCATTCTTAGTTGGCCTTACACCACCATTAATAGAAATATAGTTCTCACTATGACCAAAGGGCAATACAACTTAACGTTGAGAAAAAAGTTAAAACCGAATATGGAAAAAATGGTCGAAGACCACTGTAATACTTGGATGTAAACTCATGATAAGTCAAAGCTTAAGTTAAATCCTCACCGCTAGAAATAAAGGAAAAGTCCATTATCCAAGATGATCCACCATTTTTTTCGAAAAAGAGAACATTGCAACGAATTTCCTTAAAAGGGGATTTTTTAAGGCATATATAAATTAAAAAGAGTTCTTACATATGAAATATATATCGAAAATATTTTCAATAATTAAAAATATATGAATTTTTTTTTTAAAAGAGAATAATTTTTTTTAGAAAATTGCAAGTGAGAAAATTTGAAGGGAATATAAATTACACTGGACTGGTGGAAGAAACATGAGAAACAAATTGAATGAGCATATTTTTTGGATTTTTATTTTTATTTTTTATATTTAATATTTCAAGAGTGAAATTAAAATATGTATCATATTGTTTTTTTATGCTAAAAAACAAAGTTGAGAAGTTTTGTTCAAACTATTTTTATTTCTACTTTATGACTATTTTTGTATAGTCTTTCAAAGCTATTTGAAGGCAATGTTAAAAAAAAAAGACCTTTTCTTTCTACTTTAAGCTTAAAGGCTACAACAAAAACTACAAAAGCAACATAAAAACATAGAGAAAGAATGCTAGAGTATTAATACCTTGCATTAGAACATAACACTTTCAAAGACGGATAATTGTGACCCTTCTCTAAAGTCTTGTTTAATGAGGGTGCCCTCCTTGAACCATAGAGCTTCTTTTGATAACTTATCAATAAAAACATCAAATTCTCTTTAAAATCGAGCAAAGGACATAGCTTTTGAACTCTCCTTAACTTGTTGGAATTGATTTATAAGAAGTTTAAGCAACATATTGTTTACTCTACACTCATGATTTTCCCAATCCACTAACAAATTGAATGCATACACAAATATTTATATAAGAAAGAATAATACATATGATAAAGTGCACCTGTGATGGTTCCCATGACAACCTTCCAATGGATATTTTTCCTATATATTAAGAAGCGAGGAAAAACATTTCCTTTATATTTTGACTGTCACTTAATCCATCTCTATTCCTCTTCCTCTCTATGTGTTACCTCTTTCCTATATATCTAACTTGACTAGGGAAGCTATATATAATATGTCTAAACCCTTAGAAAATGTTCTATAGCTATGGCCTGATTTCTCTAGTCATTGCCCTATTTTTTCCCTCCAACAAAGTGTTAGTGATCCTTCCTCTCCTCGTTTAGATTTAGCTTCTTCTATCATTGTGTGGTGATGATGACATCTTTGGTTTTAGAGTTTTTCATTTATGTTGAAAGGTCACATACCATTCGTCCCTCAAATTTTGAGAAGTCATTGGCATTATGTGTAAAAGCTTACATATCACACAAATTTGATTGAGAACTTGGACAAAGCCCAAAATTGTGAAGGATTTGTGTAAGATCTGGGTTATGGTCGATTTGTGCATGAACTTTAACCTGCAAGTAACCCTAAAGAACACACATGGTCTTCTCGATTTGATGCGAGGACCAAAGCCCGACATTCCAACTAGCCATACTCGAGTTTCTATATAATTTCCAAATAGAAAGTTGTTGCCTTAGTTGTTCAACGTTGGGCCTATCGTATCACATATAGATCCTTATAGAATGACACTATCCCCCTCCCCTAAATCCWATACAACATCTCAAACCCTAAAGTAACTATTTGTTTTATAAAACGAAACATAAAGATGACTATTTGAAAAATGAATGAAACTCTAAAATGTAAAAAGTACCATAGACATACATGCCTCTAAGAAGATTCTCTTGTAGGCCTAAGTCATGCAAGCTCTCTTGGATCTTGTCATAGCTTGCAAACAACTCATCTCTTTTGAATGAAACTTTGTATAGTTTAAAACACAATCAAACCCAATAAAAAAACAAATTTGAAAATCGAAATAAGTAGAGAATAACATATGTTGAGCACAAACCCATCCAAATAAGCAAACAAGGAAGAGGAAAGAGATCACATTTCCTCCATCTTGGCATCATACCCATGAGTGATGAAAAATGTTGCATCCATAACACTCGTGCGACGATTGAATATTTAAATCATCTTGCATAGAAATAACACCGTAAATGAGCAATTTTCCTCACCAAGAAGCCCCATCGCTCCACATTCTTTACACTTATGTAGAGAACTAAAGTGCCACTACCACAAACTTCTATACAAAGCCTATAAGCTGGAGAAAAATGATTAAAACATGGCTTAATGGAAAATATAGAGAGCACATATTAGAACATGAGATCGAATAACATAAATGGTGAGGGAAGTGAATTAGTAGAGCAGAGTAGACAATGACAACTACAACAACGATGACACAAAAAGAGAGAGCCTATGGTATGCCTCCACCTCTTCCACCCTCACGACCAATAAGTCAATGAGTTTCACAACCAATGAGCCAAGGTAATAAGAAGGTGATAGAGAGAGGGCCATTAGTTTGCCCAACCTTATCTTGGGTTTGTTGAATGAATGATTATGTTAAATCCAATGGTTTCCTAATGGATTTGGATGGGTGGGTGACCTCTAAAAGTCCCATCAAGGCATGTGCTCCACTAAGAGGAAACACCTTACATTGTAAATATGATCTCCTTTGATAATCTATTCAAGTATGAACTCTTTGTAGGCAAAACATGCATTGAGCATTGCGTCATCTATTTATTAAATATTATTTTTGAATGCAAATATTCATGTAAATGTCCATATTTATGTTGATTATCAAAAGGTTTTTGGAAAAAAAACATATTGATTTAATTAAAGGGATTAAAAAAAGATGTTTTGGAGAGCTAGGATTGTAGTTTCATGTAGTTATTGGATTATGATTATATTGTGTTTTGATGTCGTCACTTTTTAGCATGGACATGTGGCGACATCTAGCTTGATAGCAAATGTTTCTCCAGTTAAAAGGTGAAAGAATCACAAAATTATTTTTAGCATGGACATGTGGCGACATCTAGTTTTTTTTTTTTTCCAATGGAAATTAACCCGCTGGGAACCCACCCCGATACTTCCCCACATAGTGGATGATATGGGAGTGGAAAGCAGCAGCCCGAGGGACTCGTTGCCAGGCTTGAACTCGTGACCTCTCCCCAACCTGGGAGAGTGTGCGCACGTTCTCGCCAATCAAACTATCCCTCATGACTGGCGACATCTAGCTTGATAGCAAATGTTTCTCCAGTTAAAAGGTGAAAGAATCACAAAATTAGTGGTRGAAGTATATATACCCTACTTCAATCATCAAACTTACTTCAATATGCTAGATGAATTGAAATAAAGAATAAACATGCCACTGCKGTGCATTTTGTTCAACATTATTCCATATGGCAATGTATAACGCACACCCATCCCATTATCTATCATAGGACGGGTTAAACCAAGCTTACATTCACCCACGATCTTTATCGTCTTAATATTTTTGTAATTTGGGTGGTCTGGCTATTTTGTTATAGATGTCTGGTGATTGCGTCGATTATATATCCGTGCCATTTTTTTGGGCCAAAGTGGCGTACTTCGAACATATGACTGTGCGTGATAAGTTATATTGAGCTCACACTCCGCTCCCCGCATCCACACCTGAACTCATGGCATCCTCTTTCTCAGCGTCTATTGCCTGCAATTCCTCAATTGCCTCGTTTTTCAACACCAATCCCGTTAGATCAAGCTTCCCGTCTTATGGATTCCCCGTCCAGTCACGCCTCTGGGTTCAAATCGCCCATGGGTTGCGAAAATCCGAACTGTTTGGCGATGATTTTTCACTAAAATCAATGAATGCTGCAAGAATTCGGTTGGAATCCGTCAGAGCGCCAGGCCATGCGTTTGCGGCAGCAGTGACGGAGAAAAGCGTCCATGATTTTACCGTCAAGGTCCGTAGTTTTTCAATTGCAAATCCTTCATTGCTGTATTTTTCGTATTGAAACTGGAGATTGTGTCACTGCCCAAAGACTTATTATAAGATAAGTTCAACACTTTATCTTCATGAATATCTGCTGGAAATGGCACTGGACTAAGATGAGGAGGGTTAGTGCAGGATATTGACGGGAAGGAGGTGCCTCTTAGCAAGTACAAGGGGAAGGTTCTGTTGGCAGTCAACGTTGCTTCTAAATGGTATCCCTCCCAACATTGAATCGGGGGCCACTTTGCACTGTAGATATTTTTTAGTTTGTTTAGTCAAATTGTTATTATTTTTTGACAAGATGCCTCCTGTTGTCACTGTGCAAGCCTGCCCTTCTCCTCCCCATTCAAGGAATATTACAAGGCAATGTAGCACGCTTACAACACACTACACATTAGAATGATCACTCCACCCAAGAAGCCCCACCTAGTGGGTAGCGTGTCTATTCCACCAAAGTCGTTGGAGACTTGTACCTGACCCCAACCGCTTGAAACATCTAGATTGCATGAGCGAGGTGGTCCAGGAGGGGCGAAATGTGTTTCTGGGTATTTGAGCCTTAGTAGAGGTACAAAACACCCCCACTTACCATCTAACCAAGCCTCCGGTGACAGCACTGGTAGATGGTTTAAACTAAAATCAAATACCGAGAAACCTCAGCATTCGCATATTTTCATTGCGATCGGTTAAGTAAATCTGTTACAGTTTTCATTTTTCTTTAAGAAAACAGGAAGTTGTTATATTCGTTTATAGATTTGTAGTATAAGTGGTGGAACTGTTGACTACCCAAAACTTGGCTGTCACAGCCCATATCACAGGATTTACATATACAAGGATTCGCTAATCATAACAATTGCAGCACCCTTAGGATTTAAACTGTGAGTGACATACCTAACTGGACATTATTTTTTCAAGACTCAGGCTCTTATATGATTAGAAGGGATGAAATTTTCACCCCTTTAAAATTATATACCTGGACAACATTTTCGTCAAAATAGCCTTTCCTTTATTTACCTATGCAACTAGGGCAAGTGCGTGAGATCTATCTCCTACATCTAGCTTTTCACAATCCTTCCTTAAGGCAATCAGATAAGCTGAAAATTGATTGCTATAGAATCTATAAATGAGAACTTTATCAAGATTAGCAAATCTTTCTCTGGACAAATCTTTGAATGTCCTGGCATATCTCTTACACCACAAGAATTGAAAAGAAACCATCCTGACTTCCTCCAGGCAGCACCAAGGATCCCCAAGGAGAATAGCCTACCAATAGAGCTAAGAAGTGAACATATCTGCAAGAACGCTTTGAATTCAGTTCTAGAGTTCCGAAAACGGGCACCTCCAAAAATCATGTCCAACATCTTCTGTTTACCCACAATAGCTGCATGTTTTATCTGTGAAGGTTTTCTTATGAAAGCCTCCCTTTAGGTAACAGACCTAAGTGGAACTTCATCCTGTGCATGATTTCTGTCGTCCTTTCATGCATTTCTTCAATTTAATCATTCTACAATTAAAAGCTCCTAGTTCTTCCCTACAAGTCCCAATACTGACTGATGGTTCCAAAGAGAATCGTGCAACACTGCTCGAAGGCTGACTGTATTGTGCAGTGAATCACTGAATCCTGTACCCATTTGATGGAAATCTTGCCCAATCCCCAACAGAGTTGACCTCCTCTCTTCCCTCATTTTTTGGGCAAGCAGAAGGACAATCCTCCTGGATCTGGAATGCCCAAGGCCTCGAGTTCCAACTTTACTTGACCATTCTGTTGATATTATGGTAGCTGAGGGAGGTATTAACCTCCACTTGTGACCTTTGATGAGATTATAATATATTCTAGGAAGCAAAAAGAACCCTAAAAGACTTGGACATAACCCTAGAAGAGAAGTCGGCTAAAGAGAATATTTTATATTGAGTCTTTGGCCTCCAGAAAGAGAAGTCGGCCCAAACAACCTAAAGAGAGCAGTATAAATATAGGGCGCCAAAGCTCATTTGGCACACACAACTCGCAATTGCAGAAATTTAGTAGTGCGCAAGTCTGGAGAGCAGCTGCAACTGTAGTTACTGCAACCTGTGATTTCGGTCTTTCTGGGTTGGACTTTTTGATCAGTCTTGGTTATCTTTGCTTGGTGCATTAGCCTTGGTTGGCTATTGATTTGCTATTGAAATTCTTCTCTCTGTTAAGGTCAAGGTGCTCGGGGGTGGCATTCGTGCCTATGGTTGGGTGACAATATTGCTATATTGTCTATGGTTAAACGAGCACACCCACTTTTCTAACAGGTTATGGACCCACACCTCCTTCATTCAGTCTAACCACTGGAAGGAAGCTAAGCCATAAGGTTATCAAGCTCATTGAAGAACTGCCGCTAGGGTTTCTAGCAGGTGCAGTTACTGAAGCACTGTCGCTAGGGTTACTAGCAGGTGCAATTGCTAAACCCTAAAAAACACCTTATGATGGAACACCTTACTCAAGGAGAAGATATTTTAGTGCGCCTTAGTCCAG
>SNQJ01S0067338.1:135925-147300 GCA_010110895.2 Picea sitchensis | reverse complement strand
AGGACAAGTCTGGCTGAGAAGGAGAAAAGATGGGCCCTCAAGGGCCATGCTCAAGTCAATCTGCTCTCGTACTCCATGTCTAGGACCATGTGGGCCTCGAGACATGATCTCCTGGTTATCCCTAGATATCGGGGATAACAAGCAGTTTCGAAGAATGGTCCGTTTTGGAGGTTGGTGCAAGACAATCATTTCCTTAGGAAATGGTCAATTTTGGAGGTTGGTGCAGGACAATCATTTCCTTAGGAAATGGTCCAGACAGTCATTCCCTAGGGCTGACTCATTCTCTCCAGGTTGCACTATGTTTAGTGCCGGAGGAATGGCCCAGTTAGGTGAATGGTCCAGGTTCAACAATCATGGACAAGCATTCCCTAGGGCAGACTCATTCTATCCAGGTTGCATTATGTTTAGTGTTGGAGGAATGGCCCAGTTAGGTGAATGGTCCAGGCTCAGAAATCAGGGACAATTATTCTTCCATGCTTGGGAAGAATAGTCCAGATAGCCCATAGTTGATGTTTTTACTGTATGAGGGCAGATGCTCTTCCAGATCTCACAGATGTGAGTGGAAGAATGGCCTAGATTACTCAACTTGTATCATGATATTGTTTATGTAGGTTGATATCAGATGATATGACCGTTGAAGAGACTGTATGTCTCTGGACAATAGTTGTATACTATTGTGGTGGATGCGTTCCACTGATAGTGACTGTGTCACTGGTTAGCAGCCGTGTGCTACTTGGTATGGTTGTGTATCACTAGATAGTAGTTATGTACTACTATGGATAGACACAATTGTGTTCTATCAGATGACATTGTACTGATTGTCATGGAGATTATCCAATTGGATAATGATGACAGTGCTCATGATTTGATCATGAGATAGCCCGTGTGGCTATGATGATGCTACCGGTTGAATGGTCTGTTTGTGCTCAAGACCATTGCCTTTTTATACCTCCCTAGCTAGTAGGGAGTGTTGATATTATGGTAGCTGCAGGAGGTATTAACCTCCACTTGTGACCTTTAATGAGATTAGAATATTGCAGGAAGCAAGAAGAACCCTAAAAGACTTGGACATAACCCTAGAAGACTTGGACATAACCCTAGAAGAGAAGTCGGCTAAAGAGAATATTTTATATTGAGTCTTTAGCCTCCAGAAAGAGAAGTCGGCCCAAACAGCCTAAAGAGAGCAGTATAAATATAGGGTGCAAGAGCTCATTTGGCACACACAACTCGCAACTGCAGAAATTTAGTAGTGCGCAAGTTTGGAGAGCAGCTGCAGCTGTAGTTACTGCAACCTGTGATTTCGGTCTTTCTGGGTTGGACTTTTTGATCAGTCTTAGTTATCTTTGCTTGGTGCATTAGCCTTGGTTGGCTATTGATTTGCTACCGGAATTCTTCTCTTTGTCAAGGTCAAGGTGCTCAGGGGTGGCATTCGTGCCTATTGTTGGGTGACAATATTACTATATTGTCTATGGTTAAACGAGCACACCCACTTTTCTAACACATTCCTTGTTAAATTTTCATAACATGGTAAACAGACCTGTACTCCTAAAACAAAACCCTCATTTAAGAAGCTGAAAAGTTGATTAGCTTATCCAAACAATAGATACGTAATACTAGATCTGCAAACACAGAAGTCAGAAAATATGAACAGTAAACTCAATTTGCAGCACTCAATCACACATCACCTTCTGTTAGTCTGAAGGAAGAAATACAATGCAACTCACTCAAATCTCTATATGTCTAACCATCCCAGTGGACTACCCAGTTTCTCCTTTATAGACTAGGAGAACTATTGTTACAATGAAGATGGACTCCTCCAATGGTGTGCCTCCCTAGATGAGGTAAAACCTTAAATCTAGGTGCCCTGGATAATGTGTCCAACCTGCATGGATAAGACTGCCGCATGCACCAGCCTAACTTCAAGTAGAATGTGCTTTCTAGGAGTAGAACAACCACAAAATCAGTGTGCCTAACCTCCTCCTAAATCTGGAAAAGCATGCACTTTCCTAAATCTGGAACTGCTCCTAAACTGAAGAAAATAAAATCTAAATATGGTGCTGATTTCTAAAGATAACAAAGCCGGCTAAAGTTGGTGCATGCATGCAGAATGCAGGTGCTTTAACCACAGAAAGCTTATTAACTACTGCACCTTCATTAACTATTCTTCCACACCAGCAACAATCAATGTAGCACAGATTTCAAGGCTGGAAATCAAATCTGCTGAAGACTGTTGTGCTGGATCTGCTCATCACTGCTGTGCCACTGCTGAAGGAGAATACATAGGAGAATACATATGGAGCAATGGGTAAAACTAGCATTCTCTCTTTGCGAGGAAGGTGTTCTCCACCAAACCAAGTCACTTCCTCGATGTCTCAAACTTCCCCTTAGATCAAAATGTCTGCCACCTGCAAATCTGAAGGAACATTGCTCCCTTGTGAACTCTGTGTCTGAGGAAATGGTACCAGATATCGATGTGCTTGGAGTGATCATGAAACACTGGATTATTAGAGAGTCTGATGCAACTCTGATTGTCATAGTAAACAACTGTAAGCTCCAACATCCGATCGGTCAACGCTGCGATTAGCTTGCGAAGCCATGTGGCCTCACAACTAACAGAAGAGGCTGCCATATGTTCTTCCTCTACTAATCTGAGTGCAATTGCCGCTTGCTTTCTATTGAACCTGGAAATCATACTGTGCCCAAACTGAAACAAAAACTTCAAGTGTTCTCAGTACTTGCGTTTTCCACCCAGTCATAATCAACAAAAGCATGCGGCACCAACTCACCATCTCCCACATACTTAAGCTATAATGAACTGCGCCCTTCAAGTATCCACATGCTTAGCCGCTTGCCAATTAACCTGCTTGAGTTCAATCATGAAGAGGGTCAAAGTATTCACTGCAAAACATATGTTATGCCTGGTATTCACTAGATACATCAGGGAACCAATCAACTGCCTATACAAAGAAGGATCTACTGAATATGAGTCTAAATCAACATAGAACTTCAGTTTTGGAACCATAGGAGTAGCCAAGGGTTTGCAATCCAACATTTGAAATCTCTTGAGAATCTCTACTATGTATTTCCCCTGTCCAAGGAGGATCTCACTTATACCCCGCTGAACCTCTGGACCTAGAAAGCAATGCATAAATCCTATGTTCATATCAAATTCACTGGCTAGCTTCTTCTTGTTGAAACACCCTGTAAGGATCAGATCATCTACATACAGGACCAAGACAAGCAAATTAGATTTATCATACAAATAATAAAGGTTAGGATCTGCAATAGTCTCGGTGAAACCCCAATTCAGTAAATACTCATCAAACCTTGAGTACCATGCACTTGATGTTGGCTTCAACCCATAAAGGACCTTTTCAACCTGCATAGATGGGATTGCGCCCATGTGTCTCAAAACCCCTCGGTAAATTAAGGTACACTTTCTCTTCAATCAGGTCCTTTAGAAAAGTTGTCTTTACATCCATTTGATATAAAGGCTTGTTAACATCAGATTTGCCTTTGTGAATCTGAGTGTTAGTTTCCAGCATAAGGTTCGTGGATATCATTTGGGGTGAGCTCAATGCTATAGAATTCATCATTCGACATCGATGGTTTGTTAGTACCATAGCTTTGTTCCATCCTTACCTTATTCCAGAGTTGTGTCGTGTGAGTTTTAGGGAGTAGTCATAGATTGGTGTTTCAAGGGATAGCACATCCTATGTTATTATTAGCAGATCATTCAGTTTAGTCTTCCATCTTTCTATTTATAGCAGATTTTCCCATGTAGTAGATTCACTTGTAGATTGAGGACTGTTACCACACAATCTAGCGCCTTAGTGCAAAGGCGTCACAAGGCGCAAGACTAGTGGAACATTGGAAGATGTCACCATTGTCACCTAGGAAACAACTTACCTCTTTTTAGTGAAATGAGTAAATCCAACACAAGGGAGGCTTCCCCAGTAGCCTCCAAGAATCCCTAGGCAAGACACTATTGAGTCTAGGGCCTCCCGGGTAGCTACTCAATTTACCACCAATGAAATAAGATAGACAGAGTATGGAGAAGGTGGTGAGTAAAATCTATTTCTAGATTTGAAGAGATGAGGATATAGGTCAAACAAGGAGGTTTTCCAAGTCAAATTAAGGCTCAAGAGAATCCCCAAACACTACAAAAGAAGAAAAAGGTAAGGCTGTTGTAAAACTTGGAAAAATATATTAAATTACAGCAGGAAAACAAGTTATTACAGCAGCAATAAAATCAGCTCGTTGACAAGTAATGAACCAATGAAACAAGAGGGCTAAACCATGGACTAAATTAGGGTTTTATACATCAACAAAATCAGAAATTTAAGAGGCATATAATAGCCCTAAAGCCCTAGACGTCCATCCCTATATGGCTGTAATAATAAATCAGCAAAGTATTTTAGGGTTTTACAATGTTTATTAGGTCAACAACATGCATAGGAAGTCAAAACCCTAATCTAACCCTAAAACAGTAAAAATAGAGTAGAATTTTAGAAATCAATGATTGACTATTGGGAGAGTGACTAGTGCCTACTATATTTCTGGGCATATGGGGTCAATTAAGGATTCCTTTGGAGAGAAGTGAGTGAATTTTTAGGGTGATATCTAGAGATTGTTCACTACTAACTCTAGAAGATCCTCCTAATATATTAAGGACAATTCAAGGGAAGGTTCTTCAATAGTAACCTTCCAAGAGCTTTGATAAGAAGAGCTTGTTCAAGAAAAATCCCAGAGCATGCTCAACCAACTCTAGAAAGGCAACATTACACTTAAATGCATTCATAAACAAAAACACAAGATGACAAGAGACCACTTGTTGAAGAAATCTTTCATCCATCAAAACCTTAGCAATAAATATCCATGAAGTAGCAAGGCATCCACAAGCACATCTTCTCCAAAAAATCGCTCTAACTAGCCATCCATAGCATTTTTCATAAGAGAGAATGTAGAAGTAGACAAGTAGTGATATATCTCCACAAGTAGCAATGATTTATGAGTGAGAAGTGCTTCTCTTATTTATATGAGAGATCTAGCACCCTTCTCACAGAATAGAAGCCCTAAAAACATAAAATAATGCCGTTATATCTCATAAACCCTAGAGATAAGGCAACAACACAAAAAGTACATGATACATGAGTGGATAGGTCATTGAGACTCCCAACAATGTCTCCAAGGTAAAGTAAAGTGGCCCAAACATCAAATCGTCCCTCGTAAATGCATGCTAGATCCCACACGTGTGGCATGTGTATCCTCATGAAGTGGACGACTCACTCCAAATTGACATCGAGGGGCTCAAAAGTGAAACATTGCCATGAAGGGGTGCAACATTTCATCTCCAAATGGTGTGTCATGTCCCCAAGAGGTGCAACGTCCCATCATCAAAAGGTCCAACCATCATGGAAAAGGTGCCATGTCCTCTCTTCAGGTGTAACGTCCTAATGTAAAGGTTCAACGTTCTCTAGAAAATGTGGAACGACTTCAATCAAGTGGTGGGGATGACCTCCATAAAAGTGTGCTAGTAGCCCCTCAATATCTTCCAAAGGATCCAAGTGTCAATCAAGCATGTGTCTATGTGCAATCCATCATTTGAGGAGGGGCTCATGCAGTCCAATGCACCATGAAGACCGAAGTCAAGGTACACAATTCAAACACAACATTTAAAGTGAGATATGTCAATGCAAAATCCATTAGATAGATCTCATAAAGTATTCTCTTCAAAATTCACACTAGCTTACAACACTATACAATTTGCCAAGTTTAGGTATGGGAGGATCATTATTACCCCCTATTAGGTGTGCCAATACCCAAGATAAGAAGTATGTCTCAAGGAACCTATCAAGGAGTATGTGCAACAGTATGTGGTATGGTTTGGGGTTTTCTTCATGGGTAGATGTCATTGACATGCAAGGCTATGTATGATAGTCATCCTCATGAGCGCCTTTGTAGAGGGACCACTGAGGCAATGAGGTACCCTTTCCTTGGCACTGTGTCTTTCCAAACCCTTGTTTTCCTTTTTTTTTATTGCTTCAACCTTTTTTGGCTTTTGACTTTGATTTGCTAAATTCTTTTAGTAGGTATGCATTCATTGCATAGGACTTAGTGTGATGGCCTCTTAGCAAGGGGGTAGAGCTCATGCTTCATTTATTTCTTGGTTTTTTAAGACTTTGCTTTTCTTGTTTGTTTCTTTGCCTTGCATTTTGAATTAGGGCTTTTGCTCTTTCTATATCATTTTTTTTATGAAGTTGCATCAACCTCGGGCATTCAAGTCCCTTCTTATCATGGGATTATGAAGCATGGACCTTTTTGGGATACATGTAACAACCAACCCAAAAGAAAGAACAATGGAGAAAGGATAGATGGAAGATGTTATGTATGGTAAGGGACATGGACACGTTACCCCCATTAAGGCGCCCCAATAGTACAACTTTTCCCAAGAGTGACAACACTCAACTAGGAGATGATGATGACCACCAAGATGAAACAAGGCAAAAAGTATAAATTCAGAGCATCATGATTCATTATCCAATTCAACCCATGATCACCATTTTCATGCCTAAAACATTGACATTATCACTCGATATGAAGTGTCAAAACAATATAGCTCAGTGTGTAATGCACCATGTCATCTGATGTGAGTGAGCTGAGCATGTAATGGAAGGCATCTGTGGGTAGTGGGTAATTGTTTGTGGAGAGTTCAGAATGTCATCACCGGAATTGTCGTCTGTAATGTGGATCATGGAGAAAAAATCTCCTCTAGTTACCCCTAGAAGTGAGGGGGTAACATCTGGCTCCAACATGGGGACATGTGCTCATCGTAGAGCGCATGAGAATCTCAACAATCTTTGGAACTCCAAGACTTGCACTCTGCATCAAACCCTAAAAATCCTACTACATTCTAACATAAGACCATTAGCAAAGACAAGCAAGGGGATATGGTCTGCCTGGTAGATGAAAGGTAAAAATAAAGACAGTAAAAGCATAACATCAATTTCTTTTCCTTTTCTCCTCTTTTTATTTATTTATTATATATCAAAGACAAGAGTAAAGCAAAATTATAACTAACTATAAATGCATATGATCAAACAATAAATTAAAGCAAGTAAATGAGAAAACATAATCAAATTGCATGAAAGAAACACACAACATGACCTACAACTATCCCAAACTAAACTAAGGCTAACCAAATCAAGTTCTGGTTGAAAAATAAAGTTTGAGAAGTTGTCCATTGATTGGCAGAGACAACTTCTCTCCATCCAAATTGACCAAGTAAAATGAGTTAATTCTAGCCTTCTCAATTCTATATGGACCATGCGATAAACTATCAAACTTCTTGTGCATACTTGGATTTTCCTTTCTTTTGTCCCACAAGAGTTCAAGATTTCCTTCTTTGAGTTGTCTCTGTCTTTCTTTATGATCAAATACGCCTTTGATTTTATCTTGATTCCTTGCCATTTGATCAAAAGCATGTCTTCTAAACTCATCCAAATCTACAAGTTGATCAATCCTTCCTTGCAAATCCTCCTGATCTGTTGTGAAGTGTTGCATAAGATGCAATACAAGAATTTGGAGGTTAATAGGAAATTTTTCTTCCATTCCATACACTAACTCAAACGGGATTTTTCTACTAGAAGTCTTAGTTGTTGTATAATCCGCCCATAGTGCATACTTGATCTTGCTGTCCCAATTCTTTTTAGTATCACCCACAATCTTCTTAATGATATTCATAAGGTTCTTATTGCTAAATTCGGACGATCCATTCCCTTGTGGGTAATAATTAGAAGAATGAGATAACACTATTCCATACTTGAAGTAGAAATTTGCCAAAGCAAGGGACCAAATCTTGTGATTATTCTATCGTCAAGGAAATTCATCTCAACTTCTTCAGTTGCCTTCTTTGTAGGTACAACCTCTACCCATCTAGTGAAATAGTTTGTAGCAGTGAGGACCCATCGATATCCATTGCTAGAATTCTCCTTAAATTCACTGATAAATTCCAAGCTCCACTATTGAAATGGTGCTTCAATACTAATTGGTTTCAAAGGAAGGGCGGGTAATCATTGTTTCCCTGAGAAGAATTGACATGGTTGACAAGACATGACATATCAATGAGTGTTGGTGAAAAGTGTAGGCCAATAGTAACCTACCCTCAAGATTTTATGTGCTGTGGTTTGGGTTGCAAGATTTTATGTGCTGTTGTATTTCAGGATCAACGAGTTCAGATCTATGCAGATTTTATCTTGTGCTTTTGATAGATTTGATCTATTTGTACTGGTCTTGTTGGAGACGTGATTATCTTTGTAGGATGTCTTAATCAACTCTTGATGTAGTGCCAAAATATTTTTGGTCTGTGATGATGACTTTAGGGATGTGGGAGTTTTGACAGGTCATTGTTGTTGTCTTCCTATTCTAGAGTAATTTTAGAGTTTAGCAGGAAGCAATGATCTAGGGTTATGTTCCTTCAGTTTTACAGATGGCCATTATTCTTTTGGAGTCCATAACAAAGGGGAAGAGGGAGTAGCTTTATTTGGTGGTGTAAACTAAGTTGCCTTGCTGTATTCTCCTTTCATGTTCCCCATTTGGA
This sequence comes from Picea sitchensis, assembly GCA_010110895.2. NCBI lineage: Eukaryota > Viridiplantae > Streptophyta > Pinopsida > Pinales > Pinaceae > Picea > Picea sitchensis. The sequence continues at coordinate 138,701 of SNQJ01S0067338.1, read as the reverse complement.
GGTTAAGTTGCAAATTTATTGGTTGGTAACTTGGAGAGAGACACACCTTTGTGAGCATTGATTGATTGGATGTTGAGGTTTGCGGACTTGTACTTAGGGGTGTGACTCTTGCAAAGCATGTATGATGTTCTATCATGATGGAGGAGTATTCTTTCAACTTTTTGGAGGCATTGGAGTTACAGGTTACAGATTTAGAGGGAGTTGATGGGTGTTATGGAAAACATTTTTATCATAAAGAGGGAGTGTGCTATTTCTCCTAAAGATTTTTCACCTTGCTAAGTTGCTAGGAGAGTGCTATTTCTCCTAGCCCCTTGGCGATTCTTCATGCACATATGGATGGCTCAGTTTGGGTGGATTCTTGACCTTGGTTAGAGTGTTGCAATGGTGCTTTTACCTAGGTGGTTTTTACCCTAATCGACACGATGACTAACACATTGGGTGCACATAATGGTGGAGTTGGTTGCTTGATTAGGGGAGGTATCTACCTAGGAGGAGGAGCGTTGGGAACTTAGCCCTTGGAGCTTGGGACCATGTGATATATACATTGGAGGTCAGACATTTGACTCGAGGAGCATACTTCATGGGGGTTAATGATGGACTTGGATACATATGTTGAGGAGGAGCATTGGATCTTTATGACCACATTTGTGCACACGAGAGTAGCATTGGGCACTGTTGCCGTCCTTATACACACTTGCAGACGTGAGTTGAGTTCGGCTCATTCAGTGTGTCCTTGGAGGCACAATGCCTAGGTTCACAGTCCACACTGTCACTTTGACCGGAACCTCTTCCGTCTAGGCTCACTCCTAGGGAAGCCAAAGGGGTTAGACCTTCGTTACTAGATGAATTAAGTTAGATTCTAGGAGTTAATTTTAATTTCTCAAGGTTAGAGGGGATTCTAATCCTAAGATGCTAAGACAACCATGCAATATGCAAGGGTTAGAATGACAAGCAAGTCCTTTCCCTAGGTCAACTAAGACTAGTGCCTAGAAATTGGGCAAGGGGTCAACTATGTTTCAAGGTGGTTAATTACAAAATAATTATAAGTTACAAATTTACAATAAAGAATAACTCAATGAAAGAATATCATGTACAAGATTTACAAGTTAAACAATGATAGATTACAACAACAATCTAACCAAGTATTTGTTCAATGTGTGCAGGAGATAGAAGATTGAAGCATCAATCACATCATCATTTACACTAGATCATCAACATATTACTTCATCAACAAGATTATCAAGATTAAGCACAATTACTATGAAGAAATGAGGACAATCTACACTCTTTACTATCAAACCCCCCAAATATTATTAGATGTGGCCAAGGGTTTAGTAGTTAGGCTTTTCTTAAGGATTTTAAATTTATTGGCTTTCACCAAAGCCTCCTCCTCCTGTTGCCAAATAACTACCGGGTGCTCAAGATAGTAAGGTAACGAGGCCCACCCTAGCTTCCATAGTCAGCCCTGACAGTAAGAGTACTTCCCAGAGAGGACACCCACCTGGAGCACCACGGGACAGTCCCCTGCCACTACCCTCCGTTGTTTTCCTCAAACCCGTTTTATATGGTGGAGATGGTGGTCTAAGGTACCCTAAAATAGTCTATTAAGTATATATGATAGTTAGGTAGACTTTTAGGTGATTACAAGAGTGTTTTGAGAGTTTTAAAGTACTTAAAAAGTGCAAAATAATGAGATGGCCGAAACTGAAAATGCTCAAAAATGTGTTGTTAAAGCTTTAACCATAAAGTACATCAACACATAAGAAGTAAATGAGACAAATGGCTGAAAGAGATAGATAAATGTATATCACATGCACATCACATTGGTTGATTAGATACCATAGATTCAATGGCAAGAACAACTTGCCTTATGAGATGAGAAGAAAGAAAATTTAAGTGTGTTTGCCAAGTTAAACCATTCAAGATAACTCAAGCCCAAGACGTGTCTATTAGGAGATATTTAAACAATAAACACAATAACCACTTATTAATTAAGCATCATAAGAGATATTAAACATGAGATTTATGATATATGTGCTTAAGAGAAAATTAAAAGCTTGAATGAAAATAAACAAACTAGAACAAGATAGATATTAAGTATGTTGCCCAATGGGCTTAAGGTGTGAGATCTGATCTAAAGCATAAACATAAAGAACATAAAACCATTTAGATCTACCACATCATATGAGAGAAAAATGATTAACACTTATCCTTACCTCTTTGGGGGTTTCTCACCCAACTAGGTAGGTTTTTTAGTTATTTATCTTGTCTTAGTTATTAGGGTTTTCTTAGATCTTAATTAGGATAACTTAGCAAGAGATGAGATAACAAGAGAATGAACAACAAACGAAAAAGCAAGTTAGATCTACAAGCAATCAAACACTACCCACGTGGGGTTGAGAAGGTGCCCACACCTTCTAAACCTCACGGCCAAGCTAGGGAAAAAAAACTCAACAAAAACTGAAATGCAAGCTAGATCTACCCACGTCCTAGCCTACCCACAAGCTTGAAGAAGAGGGGAGGCCGTACCACTTCCCCTCTTACACCTCAAGCTCAACCTAGCAAGCAAACAAGAAGAAAAGATGCACTACTTAAGCTAGAAAAAGACTAGGGAGTAAGAAATAGCTACCAAGTTCCCCCAAGGGGTTGTTGAGTGTTGTATGTGTCCTTTTGGGGCAGCCAATAGCCTCCTATCAGATCTGATGTACCTGTTAAAACAACAAGGTCTTCTTGCTAGGATGGCTACATACAACCAAACAAAGTTAAGGAAAACCTT
>SNQJ01S0067338.1:114039-124721 GCA_010110895.2 Picea sitchensis | reverse complement strand
ACTAACCCTAAGTTGCTGACGTCATCATTGAATATTTCATCTTATTTGCAGCAACGTTTTGTCTTTTGAGTAATTGAATGATAGTTGAAGGCATTAATTGAGTTAAGAGGTTGTTTGTTGTATTGAATGCTGTATCATTCTAGTATTTATTGATGAAGTGACATTACCGCCATTACTATTTTGTAAACATTGACTTCGTCAACATTTACCTTTAAATTGCTCATATTGAATATCAGATAGTCTTTAATATATATGAAGTACTAACCCATTGAAATATAGCTTGCATATATCTTTTTGCTGTTGTCTTGTTCCAGGCAGGTGTTCTTCATTGGGGACTTACTTTATTATTGGCTATTTAGTCGGGACTATCTGATTGGCGGTGATCTGTGAAAGGGGGAACTTGTCCTTGTCCTATTATCCTTTGCCCTTTCAAAACCCCAGGTCATCGGGGACGTCTCCCCTGGGCCTAGCCTCCCTAAAGAGAAAGAACCTACCCATCACGATGACATTGGGTGGGATAGGTTCCTGTTACGCCAGTTTGGCCTTCTACCTTATAGCCTTTACTCCTAGCTACAAACTGTGCGATAACAGGGCTTATCCTCTCGTAGTCTGAGGGTGACTCTCAGTGCTAACATCAATGGTGCCGTTGTCGGGGACGGAAGCGAAGATATCTTCCTTGGGAGAACGACAACGAAGGGATCCAGTTTTAGATGGTGAACTGAAGCTCGACACATTATTTTGACTGCTCATCTTTCACCATGGCAACTCCAAATCTATTGACAACTCCACTGGTTTGAAATGGACAAGATTTTAGCTCAGAGATATGCTTTCTATGATTTTTCAAAGATAGTTGGTTTCCATAATCCAGTGCCTAGTAGAGATGAATGGGAAAGTGGCCTTCCTAAATTTCGAGGAGAAGAGTGGGAGGAACTAGCTCAACATTTGTTGGATTTTCATGATTTTATTTATCAACTTCATACGTGCATGAAGATGTTCAGATTAAGCTTTTCAGGTATTTATTAGAAGGGATTGCTCGTGATTGGTGTCGATCTTTTCCCATTGCAAGCATCAACTCTTTGACAGGTTTCCATGCAGTTTTCAATTTGTTTTGTAAAGATTATTTTTCAATTGAATATCTTTATGAAAACTGTTGTGATGAGTTTTCTTTTTTCATAAAGATTCTGCTGGTCGCGAAAACCATATTTGTGATGAAACATTTATTGTGGAAGAAAGCATTTGCCATGAAGATCAAGAGGTGTTGAATGATATTCATTATATTTATGATAGAAATAACATAGAAGCATTTGGCATCATATCAGATGTATCTGTTGTTTTAAATGTTTATGAAGACCAACATGTCTCTTTTGAATATTCTGATGTCGAAGGGCAAGTGTATACATCAGTAGATATTTCTCTTGACTATGAAGCTAAGATACATGATAAGCTAGTTAAACAAACTAGGGAAGATTCCTATCTGTTTTTCCCTGGCTTTTCAGAATTGAAGGCAGATTTTGTTTGCTGCTCTTATGTAGAAAATAGAAAGGATATTCCTGTTCTTGAAACAAATGTTTTTGGCAGCCCTGCTTATGATGAAGTTATTTCAAATACTGACCAAGAGCAACCAATTTTTGATGAATATCCCAACGAAGATGATGAAGAGCAGATTTTTTTCATGGCTTCTTTTGAAGCTCGTAGCATGGTTCTGTATATGATAATTATGAATCTGATCCTTGGGAGGGCCATGGAGGAGAAATGGAAGAGCTAAATGTGCAGCTTATCTCATCTCCAACGCTTATAAATGAGCAACATGTTAAAGAGAGACATCCATTCATTGATATACCTGAGGAGATTTCTTGCCATCAGCTAGTAGATGTTCCCAGAGAAGGTAAAAGGAAAGTGGATCAACAACCTGCATCATCCATTCATTCACCTGTACTTGCAACAGACATTCAACCATGTGTGAGTAGCTGTAAAACAAAGCAGGCTTTCTGTTGTCAACCCAGTAAGTCTTATCACCTATTTTATGACCCTTTGGGGTTATATGTGGAGTTGAGTTTTCCAAAAGCATTGGAGCCTGCAAAATTATTCATCTTAGCATCATTTGGGGGTATTGTCAGTATTCCAAAACATGTTTTCATTCTGTTGTCATATTTCCCTTACCTTTTATGGATCATTTGCAGTGAAAGGAAGAGTTATGTTACCAAACAGTTTGGGTGGCTCTGGTGGAAATTTGTTTTCACCTAACGCATTGTAAAATCGGTTAGTTTAGGATTTTGTACATAAATAAGCTCCTTCTGGAGCATTTGTGTTTGTTTTCTTTTTAAGTTAATTAGTGTACATGTTAGCCTGCTGTCCCCAGCAAAATGCATTTGAACTCGACTCCTCAACCCAAAGGCTAAGGCACTGAAACTGCTTGTTCTTGGCAGCTCACATGGAGCATGCCATCCCCTGTGGAGCCAAATGTTATCACATGAAGTTGTCCAAGGTCGTGGGTGATAGCCATGAGCGCAGGTAAACAGGCGGGTGCAGTTTTCAGTAGCAGAGATCCCTTGTGCAGTTCAGTTTAGCACCATCTCTAAGCGTGGTTGGAAGGTTTCCATAGTTGGCGGGCAGATAAATTTTAGTGGGGGCGCTAAAATAGCAGGTGTGCTTAGATCACAGGCCGCAACCAGATCAATGTCCACCAATCATTTCGGCGCCACAAGCTGTACAAGCGTTAAAATCCAAAGGTGGGTCGAAATCCAAACCGCAGTATTGTGGGGAGGCTACGTGGCGGAAGATGGTGCAGTTCGGGCCCGTAAGTGGTGTGGGTCCAAACCGCTTTTGACGGCCCCGAAATCACATACGCATATAATGTCATATCCAACAGCAACACGTGGTTGCTCGCTAGTCGTCCAGCCGCGCTTCGATCCCGAGGAGGATTCAGTTAATGAACAAGGACTGGTAGCTGAAACCTCAACTCAGTCCATAAATAGGAAGCATGGAAGCTATGGCCGAGGAGACAGAACTGTCAGCCCGAGGTACTACGATGGAAAGTTTCTTCTTGCAGGCCCATATTGATCTGAGCTTGCGTCTGACAGGAGGAAACACGCACAGTTTGACAGAAGGATGCACTGACGAAAAGCCTTGGATGTGATGGCGAACTCACACTCCTAGCTGTAGTCGACTGTTTTGAGCATAAATACATCAGATGAATGAGAAATGAGAGGGGGGGTTCAGAGGCTGGAGAACTGAGAGAGATTTAGGAGTAGGGCACTGTATTTTTAGTTTGCAAGTCTGAGGGGCATGGATTGTAAATATTTTGTTATTGAAGATTCCTTTGAGTTGTTTTATCAGACTGTCTTCTTACTTTACATGCTGTTCTGTTATTCTTGTCTGGATGTAGCATCTATGATCTATGGATTCTTGAGGCGGTAGAAGATCTGCTGTCATCTTGCCCATGTTTTATCATTTATCACTCAGACATTTTCTGTTTTTCTTCTTGTCTGGATGTAGCATCTATGATCTATGGATTCCAGAGGCAGTAGAGGATTTGCTTTCATCTTGCCCATGTTTCATCGTTTATCACTCAGACACATTCTGTCTTCCTTCTCCTCATCACCACATAAATCCTTTGTCTGATAGGCAGTTTAAATGCCTTCATTGAACAAAATACTTATGACTCCATTGCCCAACGGTCTAGGATTGATTTGCAGTGATCTTTGTTGTCTTTTCCTCTCTTTAAAGTCTTGCTGATCCACCTCCTCAAATCATTTTAATCCATGTTACATTTTGATGGGTATTGGGCTTATCCTCTCGTAGTCTGAGTGTGACTCTCAGTGCTAACACATTCCATTCAAGCAGTTGAGACACCCCGACCTTCAAGTGATCCTTTCCTGCCTTCCCGTTGTTTTCTAAACTCCCCAGGGCCTTTCCCCCTCCTGCGAAGACCACGACCATTCCATTCCTTTAATCTCAAGTAGTCTTCCTCCCAATGTTCGCCCTTATCGTCATCCCTTTGCTCAAAAAAATGAAATTGAGAAAATTGTCCAAGAATTGTTAGAAGCAGGTGTTATCCTTCCTAGTACCAACCCCTTTTCTTCCCTTGTTGTCATGGTCCTCAAGAAGGAAGGCACTTGGCGCATGATTCCTGATTTTCGTGCCCTTAACAAACTTACCATCAAGGACAAATTTCCCATTCCTATCATAGATGACCTTTTGGATGAACTCAGTGGGGCTCAATACTTTACCAAACTTGACCTACATTCGGGCTACCACTAGATACGTATGAAAGAGGAAGACATCCCCAAGATTGCATTTCGCACTCATAAGGGCCACTGTGAGTTCTTGGTCATGCCCTTCGGTCTCTGTAATGCTCCCTCCACTTTTCAAAGCCTCATGAATCATGTCTTTCATCCTTTCCTTGGTCACTTTGTGTTAGTTTTCTTTGATGATATTCTCATCTATAGTAAAACTTGGCCCGGCCATCTCACCATTTAGACCAAGTTCTCCATCTCTCCAAGCACCAACTTTTCCTCAAACAACCTAAATGTGTTTTTGGTGCCTTTGAAGTTGAGTACTTGGGTCATATTGTTGGCAAGGATGGTGTAAGGGTAGATCCCAAGAAAATTGAAGTTATACAGAATTGGCCTTGCCCTAAAACTCTTAAAAGTCTGTGTGGTTTCCTGGGTTTAACGGGCTATTATTGCAAGTTTGTTCAGAATTATGGAAAAATTGTGGCTCCTCTCACAACTCTCCTTAAAAAGAATGCTTTCAGTTGGACTCCATCAACTGACCAATCTTTTCAAGCCTTGAAAGAAGCTATGTGCACTACTCCTGTACTGGCCCTACCTGACTTCACCAAGACCTTTGTTCTGGAATGTGATGCATCTGGGAGAGGAATCAGGGCAGTCCTCATGCAAGCTGGACGAGCTTTGGCTTTCACTAGCAAACTGTTGTCGTACCGACATCTGGGCCAATCGATTTATGAAAAGGTAATGTTGGCTATAGCATGTAGTGGATCTCTGGTGCCCTTATCTATTGGGACAATGCTTCCAAATTAAAACAGATCATCAAAGCCTCAAGTGCTTCCCGGAACAATGAATTTCATCCCTAGAGCAACAAGAATGGGTGACCAAGTTGTTTGGATATGATTATGAGATTGTTTACAAGAAGGGCAAAGAAAATGTGGTGGTTGATGCTCTTTCCCAGAAATATGAAGAAGAAGTGTCCCTCTTTTCCCTCATTCATTATAGCAGACTGGCTTGAGGTTGTTCAACAAGAATGGTTTCAAGACCCCAAAATTTCCAGCCTAATCCAAAAACTTCAACAGGATCCGCAAACTGCTCCAGGGTACTCTTGGCACAATGAAGAGTTTCGCTATAAAGGTTGCTTGTATTTAAGCAAACAATCAACCCTCAAAACCCAAGGTGCTCTATGAGTTTCACACTTCACCTACAACAGGCCATTTAGGTTTTGCCAAAACTTATGAAAGGGTAAAACGATCTTTCTTCTGGGACTGTATGAAATAGGACATCCACACCTTTGTGGCCGAATGTGATACATGTCAACGCAATAAGGGCGAGACTGTCAAACTTCATGGTACACTCCAACCCCATCCGCTTCCACCTACTATTTAGACATATATTTCCAAGGATTTCATTGTTGGCTTATCCAAATCAGGCAATAAGTCAGTCATCATGGTGGTAGTGGATCGTTTTTCCAAATATGCTCATTTCTGTGCTCTTCAACGCATGTTCACATCATCCACAATGGCTCAAATTTTTATTGATAATATCTTCAAACTCCATGGAATGCCTCATTCTATTGTTTCTGACCGTGACCCCACTTTTACCAGCAATTTAAAGGGGTGGGGGGGCATGTTAGGGACCTAATCCCTCACATATATAGAATAATATATTTTCCATGTAATAAAGGCCGACATTAGTTAATATGTCCTAAATATATTTTCCATGTAATAAAAGTCGACATTAGTTAGTAAGGCCTATTTAATAAATGTAACAAATCAATGTAAGAAGACCTAATATAAGCTTCCTCTTCTAGAAAGATCTTCCTCTAGAATGTTCTTTAGAAGATAGAATTAATATAAATAAGAGTGGGAGGCATGAGAAAGCTTGTCTTGAGAATTATTGTAATAGAGCTTTGCTCTGCTAGAGGTTTCCCTCGAAGAGGCAAGTGAACATTGCTTTCTTTGAATACAGGGATTATTTATGGTGTTGCTCTTCTCATATTTTGTTGTTCAATTGATATTTGCTGAATATTCATGTTACTACATATTATATTACATTTGGTACCTTACACCGATTGACGCATGGTCTGCACTTTTGGAAATGTCTCGGAGTGTAGAACATTGTCAAGGGAGTGGGCGCAAGTTTCAAACACCAGAACCCCCAAAAACGCCATTTAATGCCTCAAAATGGCTCCGAAAGGTTTCAGATTCCAATTTCCAAACTGGGACTTGCCACTAAAATGACCTTGCAAGCTAATTCCTCCAATTTTTTCCACTTTGAAAGCATCGAGATAGATGACAAATAATATAATAATTCAATCAAGATCAGTACTACTGGGGGGCCCTCGCAAGGGTAACGTTCTGTTTCCCCGCCATACTTAACACTTCCCATCCTAAAACCTGGCATAGTGTACTAAACTTCGGTAAATGGGTCATGGCTCATTCTCTCATGAGAAGAGGGGCTAAAGGCCCAAAGGTTGATTGCAACGGTCAACAAAAGAAGAATAATGAAAGAATAATGCTAAAGAAAGAAAGAGAAATTAACAAAGGACTCTCAAAAGCCAGTCCATGCTTGAGCTCTACCCTTTCCACATTCGCCCCAGTCCCAAGCAGTGATGTTATAGCTTGAAACCTTATAAAGGGGACTTGCAAATATGATAAGAGGACAATAAAAAGGCAGATTAAGGGGTTGGAAAAATGTAGCGCTTAGAAAGTGGTAACTCAAGAGCAAGCACACCCTCCACAAAGGTGCTCATAGAAGTGGATTCAATGACACCATAAGCCATGAAGTAACCCCAATACGTACCACTATCACACTTACTCTTGAAGGGTTCTTTTCTTTCTTGCTTCCCCCGGGACATATCCCTCTACTTGGGTCTTTTCTTTCACTGTTTTGGCTGGAACACCTAATAGGGTTTGATGAAGGTCCTCCCATATTCAAACTTGCCAACTTACATGAAGTCTTGAGCTAATGTGAAATTTGAAGGGGATACTGTAGATTTTCAAGGAACTAGAAGGCTGCCCAACATGTCTGTTTTTGGCCTCTTGTTGGGCTCTAAGTTTGAGATAACAAAACTGTTCTTGTTGTTGTTTTAGGACAACAAACAGGTCTGATATATTCTGCTCCAAATTCTGCCTTCAAGATGATGGTTGGATGCTCTTTTAAGGTGCCCTTGTAAGTGTTTTCTTAACCAATGTTAGCACATGCATAAACCTCAAAACATACAACACTTCTCTAGGATCTTTAACAACTAAAACAGGCTGAAAATAACTAAGCATGCATGACAAAAGAACACATCATGTTTTTGGTCAACATGACCTTGGAAAACCCCCCCCATGGGGAAAACCAGTTAGAGAGATAGATATATATTGGAGATCTCAAAGCAAAGATTACAACAAATAAATACACAAGGAACCTGATACAATCCAAGCTTGTTCTCAAGCTTGTAATGGAGTGCCTCAGAACTTGTGCCTGCTAGCCCTGAAGAATGCGCCCCTTGCTCTTTGTGCACCCTCTTCACCTTGCTATGTCTCTTGCCTTGGACCTTGCCTTTGCCTTTTCCTTTTCCTTAGACCTTGTACTCTCTACACAAGTGCACCTCCTCTCCTTCGCTTGGTGCTCACAGAGAACTAGTGGGCCTCTCCTCTAGCAAATGCTCCACCACACAAGTAAGCGCCCTCTCACAAGCATAAGCGCCTCCCTCCTCTAGATGCACCCTTCCTTAGCTTGTGTGCCCACACAAGGATGTTCCCTTCCTCTAGACTTGCGACCCTATGCACTAGGTGTGCCCTCCATCTAGCTCAAGCACCAATCCTCCATGAAAGCCTCCTCAAGGTAGCTTGCGCCCTTCCTCCACAAGTGCGCCTCCTTTGGCCTCTCCAAACCCTCACTTCCTCTCCTCCTCTTCTCTCAACTCTCTTACGTGAAGAATGAGCCTCATCCTTACCCTTTTCCCTCCTTTAGCCTCTCTTTGGCCAAACCTAAAAGACCAATGACTTAGATTCAATCTAGCCATGTCTAATCAATGGGTGAGATTTAATCTCAAAAATCTCACTTAGAAAACCCACTTTCTCAAGTTTCTTTAGTTTGCTTTATGTCTATTAATTCACCCACAAAGTGAATTAATTGTCACTTTATGACTTAAGTGACATATTTCACTTTTGACTTAAATCTCCTAAGTCAAAGTGAAATTAGAACATAAAGTAAAGTATTAAGGGTAATAGTCTCCCCCTTTGTGTTTAGAGACTCACAAACTCAAGGGGACCACTTTCTAGCGTACCCAAATCTCAACACTCCCTCTTATAGAGGAAAGTGTCACCCATCCCTCTAATCTCGTCCTTGTAGTGGACACTGTTTCCTATTGGAAAATACTTTGTGAGTATGGCTGTACCTTGATCGTCAAAAGTGGCCTCTTGACTCTGATCTGTTCGACTTGCCTGATCTCTAGATGGAAGTCCATCTCCACCTATCCTAGATCTCCTTGAATCAAAGTCCTTCTTGATCCAAGCCTTGCTCTTGGCATCTTATCAAAGATCTCTACCTTGGCATCTCACCAAGGATCTCTACCTCTTGGCATCTCACCAAGAGTCTCACGATCTTGGCATCTCACCAAAGATCTTCCCCTTGGTCTCTCACCAAGGGTCTTCCTCCTGAAGAGAAATTTGAAACTGATCTGCTCGTCTCCATAGCCAAGTGAGACTCAAGCCTCTGTCGCGCCTTGCTCACACTCATCAATCTCTGATGCTCTGAAGCCACTGCACCAACTGTCTGTCTACTCGACAACTCTGAAACTGAAGCTGTCCCAGGTGGATCAGTCACCCTTGAATATGGTGTACTCGACAACTGAGTTTGCGTCCCATGAGATACAACACTCTCAATCTGTGGGACCTCCTCATCTCTGTCTGCGCACCAGCCATTGGATGGTGTCCCGACTGACAAACAACAACCTATGAAAACACACTCCCTCTCAAATTGAGTAGTGAACTCTTGCTCCTCTGCTGTCGCTGTAGTACCACCTTGCTTCTTCTTCTACTTGGGACATTGTCCAACATAGTGCCCCATCTCGCCACAAGAAAAACATCTCACTTTGCTCATGTCCTTCTTCTGTTGCTCACCCTGTCCTCTCGATTGTTGCTCCTTTGCCCCAACCTTGGGCCCTTGCTTGGTCTTCATCTTGCCTTTAGCCACAAAGGAAAGATCAACGTCTTCCCCATCCTCAACACCCTGTTGTTGACTAGTAGATCCAGAACCACGCCTGGTCTCCCCCTGAATGAAATCGTCCTAGAGCCTCTCCCAACTGGGCATATGCTCATGGGCCACAATACCATGGACAAAACTCTTCCATGATTTGGTAAAGCCATTCAAGGCAGTCCATACCAACTCCGAGGAATCTACTATATCGCCAACTGCACCCAATTCATCTCGAATTTGAGTGAATCTCGAGAGGTATGAAGTAACTGTTTCCCTGTTCCCTATCTTGGTGCCCCTCAGTTTCTCCTGAAGCACCATCTTGTGGTTTTGGTTAGGACTCTGATAAAGACTACAAAGAGACTGCCACATCTGATATGCATAGTCTTTGCCAGAAATGTGAGGAATCACATTGTCTTTCACCACGTCAAGGATTGTTCTCTTAGCTCTCTTGTTCTGTCTCTGAAACACAACAAAGAGAACCACATTTGTAGGAGGTACTACGGGATTCTCCACGATCTCCCATAACTCTCCCTCGTTCAGAATCATCACTATTATTGCCTTCCAAGGCGACCAATTACTTGTGCCTGTAAGTCTATCCTCTACCCTCAAACTTGCCACCGCCAATGCTGACATGATGCTAAAATTGATACACTCTACCCAAGCAAAAACTGAACAACTGTAAACAACTGAAATCAGCCTCAAACATGCTAGTCTCAAGTGTGAAGAATGAGGCTGCCAACCAAGTGTAGATTTTCCCAATGGGCACGAAAACCAAGGCACTTTCAAATCTGATTTTCCTCGCTGTTTTGGACTGAAAACTTGCTGTCCAAAAACAGCCAACAAATCTGATCTTTGTCCCGCAAAAAACTGCCCACTGAATGCTCCACAAATCAGCCAAATCGCTTGCCCTGAAGCTCTGATACCATGTAGATTTTTGAGGAACTAGAAGGCTGCCCAACAAGTCTGTTTTTGACCTCTTGTTGGGCTCTAAGTTTGAGATAACAAAACTGTCCTTGCTGCTGTTTTAGGACAGCAAACAGGTCTGATATATTCTGCCCCAAATTCTGCCTTCAAGATGATGGTTGACCGTTGGATGCTCTCTTAAGGTGCCCTTGCGGGTGTTTTCTTAACCAATGTTAGCACATGCATAAACCTCAAAACAGAAAACACTTCTCTAGGATCTTTAACACTAAAACAGGCTGAAAATAACTAAGCATGCATGACAAAAGAACACATCATGTTTTTGGTCAACATGACCCTGGA